>JARHVA010007480.1:20000-102500 GCA_037957365.1 Torreya grandis | reverse complement strand
GGTTATATTTCAAACTTTTAAGAATTGTTTTCTGGAAAGAGGAGCTAATTTTTATGAATGATTGTTAAGACTGAAAGATTTTCTAAACTGTCATAAAACCCTAACTATAACCCAATATTGAAGATATTATTCTAAAGAGCTCATAACAATATAATATGACAAAATAAGTTATTTTAGGTTGAATTTAACTCTACCAATCATCTCTAGGTGTGATTGGTTTCTCAAGTGAGTGAGAAGACCCTACATAAAAGTGTTTGTCTTTCAAATATTTATTCTGGAAGATAGAGTTATTTGAGTCAAAGTTACCAAGTGAATGAGGACTAAAGTGTGAGAATTTTAGTTGATGTTCATGAATATTTTTTAATAGTTTCTATATCTTAGACATGCAAATTTGGTGATCCAATCTAGCTAGTCATTGAACAAACCTAGTGGTGCAGATAGTAAGAAAATTAGGCAGAAATGAAAAGATGTTTCCTAATGTATTTTATTGAAATGTGTGATGATGTTTTTTGGGTCTTTAATGATCTATCCATGATTTTCATAAGATTATAAGTCTATGTAAGAGGTTAAAAAATTAAATACAAAATGGCTTATCTAGCTAAGTAGAGTTTGTGAAAGAGAAGGTTAGCAGATTAGTCTATAAGACTAATTATTTTCATTTGAGCTCATGATCTGATTGATTGATGTTGATCTAAGGATGTTATAATATCATGTTAATTAATTTAAATCCATTTAAGGTATTTAATAATGTGTTATATGTTCATGTATCCTTGACTATGTTTTGGAGTCAATTGGTAGTTCTGAGTGAACATCTTGCAGAGAGGTATTTGAGCTTGTTTACCCTGAGTTGAAGCATTAGATGAAGTTTTTGATGACCCTAAGATCATTATATATATATATATATATATATATTACATATTTTTTTTTTCAAAATTGATTAAATGACTCGATTATTTAAGATAGATTTTTGTATATACACAGGCCTTTTATATGCAGTAATTTGATCAAGGGTTCAAGTGGTAATTAGACCTAAAAGTTGTAATAGACCTAAATTTATGTCAGATAAGGTATATTGGATTGTATTATGATATTTTCCTTATAATTTAGGTGTTTGGATAAACTTGAATAAATATCAAAGGGTAACATATTGTTAAGAAGGCCTATTAGGTCTCCATAAGCCTAAAAGAAGAGTAAGGGCTAATTGATGTATGGCTGACCTATTGTATTGATTGATTCATGATTAAGGCATGATATTTGAATATGTAAATACCTATTCATGGTTTACCTAATATATTTGAATATGTAGCTGACCTAAAAGGATATGATCAAGTGACTTGTATAAAAGCAAGGTAGTTAGGTCTATTTTGGTGTGCTTAGGCTTGATAAAAAGAGGATGATTAAAGAGCAAGATCATAAGAGGATAAGTGAATGATATAGATAATTTATGAGTAGAATGAGGTCATGAAAACCATCATATAAAGTGTTATTAATATATAATAGAGGTTATGCATATGAAAATCAAATTTAGAAGATCTAGTCAAGCCATGAAGAGGGCTAGTTGACTGAAGAGGGATGAAGATTAGTTTGAGAGTGACTAAAGTGAGAAAATATATGAAGGATTAGATCATCATCTATTATATAAGCAATAAAGGTGATAAAAAAATCAAGTGGATGAGATGGTACTAAGTCATCTAGGAGGATGGTGCCTCCTTGTACATTGGTGCTTGATAAATCCAAGTGGGTGCTTGGTAAATTAGGTATTGGTGATCCTTGATTTGTTGGTGCTCAACTAAAGGCTTTGTTAAGTTGGTGCTTTATAGATTGGGGTTGGTGCTCTAAGTTGATTGGGTGCTCAACTAACTATTGATTCATTACTTTATATAACTATAGTCCAAGTTGTGTTTTACTAAATTTTATACTCCTAGAGGGTTTCACATGTATATGATGTGTTTATGTGTTTCATTATCTTATGATTTGATGCTTATGATTTTTAAGATGTAGATGATTATTAGAATGATTCATGTATGGTTAGGTGAAATTGAATGAAAAGTTTTGAAGACTAATTCACCCTCCTTCTCAATCATATTGTTTCCATCAATTGGTATTAGAATAGGCCCTTTGGAATAGGCTTAACATCCTAAAGGAGATCCTAAGAAGCAAGGATGACTAGTTAGTAGGCTCAAGGTGGTTTCTCTACTAGTAAGAATCTATTATTTAATATATCTAACTATGCCTTTTGGAATGTCATAATATATATATATATATATATATATATATATATATATATATATATATATATATATGATGTAATAGGGACATGATATTTGGCAGTCAGTTATGGATGGTTATATTACACCTCCAATTCTACCAATAAATGTAGCAGGTATGAATTCTAGTGAATTTAAATCCAAGGCAATGAATGCCATTATGTGTGGTCTATCATAGGTAGATCTTGTAAAGGTAATACATTATTTTTTAGCCAAAGATATATGGTACAAATTGAAGACAATATATGATGGAGACACCAAGGTGAATATGGCTAAGTTACAGACCCATAGAAGATAATTTAAAAACCTAATGATGGATGAAGATAAATCTATTGCATCCTACCTATTGAGAGTTGATGAATTTGTCAATATAATAAGAGGATTAGGAGAAGAAGTGAAAGAGTCTATTGTTATCAAAAATTTATTGAGATCATTAACTCCTAAGTTTGACTCTAAGGTGTTTGTAGTAGAAAAGATGCAATATTTGGAAAAGCTAGATATAGATGGGCTTCATGGCATCTTTACTTCCTATGAGATGAGATAAAATGAAGAAATACCTCTCAAGAAGGAAGTAAGTTTTATGGAAAATATAAATCAATTCCTAATAAGGACAAAAATGAGGTATGTTCAAATATTGATGATGATTAACTCATAGCTATGTTTTCCATAAAGTTGAGGTTTGGCTCAGGTAAATACAAGGGTAACTTACCCTTTAAATGTTTTATTCGTGGAAATATTGGTTACTTTAAAATCAAGTGTCCTAAAAAATATATATCTAAGCATATTGGAGAACGTGATGACAAAAAATCCTATAAGTCTGACAAGAACAATAGAGATTTCAAGAAGAAAGAAGGAAAGGATCATTCAAGAATAATAAGAGCTTCTACACCAAAGAAGATAATTTTTCAAATGAAGTGATTCAAACACATCTGATATTGAAGATAATAGGAATGAATCTAAATATAACAATAATGAAACTCTTTTCATAAGCATAAAATTAGATAGTAAGGGTTGTTCAAATAAGAAAGGCCTCATGATTGATGTAGAATTATATGAAAAGGATTACTATGATAGTGAAGAATCTAAAGTGGATTTTGAAGTATACCTCATGAGTGTCATAGAGGATTTAAAGATTTTAAAGAAGAAGAACAAGCAACTTAAATCATTAGTTCAAGACTATGAAGAGTAGATTAGATTATTTGAAGAAAGGTTGAACAACACTTCCAAGGGGTATGAAGAGATCATCTAACAAGTTGAAACACAAAATGAGATTATGATAACAAGCCTAAAGGCTAAAGAAGAAGACTGCAATAGATATGAGACTAAAATAGAATATCTGAGAGTTGATTTGGATAAAGCATCTAATAAGGTGAAGAGATTTGTGAAGTTTGAAAAGAGCATTAAGGCTCTAGATGATATCTTGAGCATTTAAAAGTTTTCAAGTGATAAGATAGGTCTTGGTTTAAAATAAGACCAAAAGAAGGCACCTCAAGTCAAGAGAAGATTTTATAAGATAAGAAGGTCAACATTAAAATACCTATTCGATAGCACAATGCTATAAGGCATGCAAATTTTTTCAATGGTTATTGTTTTACATGCAATCAATTTGGTCATAGAGGAAGAAAATGTAGAATACCCTCCAAGAATAAGTACTCATGGAAATATGGAAGAAGAATAAATTGGTCAAAGGGAGATCACATTCATTATCACTCAAATGTTATGTATAAGGTGGTCTATTACAGTTTTCATAACGTAAGACATATTGTAATTTTCTATCCTAATAGAGTTAGAAGGTCATCCAATCAAGAGAAAAGGTTCATATTCATGTCACTAAGAAATGGATCAAGAAGTTAGACTCTATAGATAAGGTAAAGATGGAGAAAAATACTAAAGAAAAAGATTATATGAAAGCTCAAAGTATAAATAGTGGTTTCTCAATCTACACATTAGGAGACAAGAGAAGTCTTGGTTCTCATATGGTTGATCAAAATAATAAGAATGAATAATTGGCCAAGAAGAAGAAAAATGACAAGGTGAGTCATGGTCATCTCATAAACCAAGGTGGAATGTTTTCTATAGTAGAGCATAAGTCAGAAGTGAAGGAAGGTTAATAACACTTGTTAACTACATGTGTTAATAAGTTTGTGTGTGTGTGTGTGTCTATATATATATATATATATAATGACAAGGTTGATAATGAGATCAAACCTAAAGAGTTATTCAAGTTCATAAGAATGTTGAAGAATATTCTATCTTGTGAAAAGGATATAGAGATATGGTAATCTCATGATTTTATATTTTTCTAAAGCCCTATGAAAATGGGGTGGCTCCATTAAGCTTCATGGATAAATTTTTCTATCAGTAGAAGCATGAGGGTGAAGTCAAATAAGAAGGCAACATGATGAGAGATCTAAGACTTATATCAGGTATCTAAATTCAAAGTGAAAAAATTTGGTACATAAGAGGTAAGCTTTTGAGATATGTTTTTTATGAGTAATTAATATAGATATGTGATGATAAAGAGAGAGTCCCTATTTTTTCATTTGGTATCTAGTATGGGATAGCCTTGTGTGTGATCAAGAGTTTGATCTTCAACCATGTCAAGAAAGGTATGTGATCTTGAGTTCCTATTTATTATAAAGAAGATGTGCATGATCTAAGGGAGACCTTGGTAGATCTATTTTCCTTTTCAATAAAGTGATTGATTTTTGATATGCATGGTGATAAGGAGAGATTTTATTTGAGATGTTTTGTAGACTCTATTTGTTGAGATTTTAATGAATCAGCTGGGAGAGTAACCTGATTGATAAATTTCATAGAAGGTTACCATAGTTTCTGAAGACTGTGTGTCATCTAGTGTCTTTGAGAGATATTATCATCTCATAGGAAGAAGAGTGTGATTTCATTAGTTGTAGATGATCTTTGATGTTTAGTACTAATATAATCATGGTAAATGCTTGGTTTGAGGGGGAGCTATTCAAGTTGTTGAATGATCTTGATCTATGTTGAAATGACCTTATAATATATGTTCATTCTAAAAGAGATGATAATTTGTGTAATACCTTTGTCATTAACATCAAACGGGATAAATATCATAAAAAGTTATGAAAGATTAGAAAAGATAAGAAAATGAGAAAGATCATAAAAAATGTGAAAGATCAAAAAAGATGAGAAAGAAAAGATAAGAACTAGGTCTAACAAATGATTGCCATCAAGAGTGGTTGACAGAGTTTTTTGAGTATGTTTGCCATTAATGACAAAGGAGGATATTTTTGAACATTATCATTGATTAAAGGAGATATTTTTGAGCATTGTCATTGAGTTTTGATCTTTGATATTTAATATTATCATTGATGTCAAAATTTATAATTAATATGCATGGTTATTTCATTGATGTCAAAGGTTATTTTACAATTGATTGGTCAAGTAAGCCTTGAGATATGTATATGAATGAGTTCTATTGTCATCATAATGAGTTTTGTTGTTGTCATGAGAGTATAGTATTTGAAGAATGTTCTAATGTCAACTTGAGTGAAATCATTGAGAAGAAACATGTATGAGTACAGGTTAGTATAATAAATTTAAATCATCTTGTAATGTTTCATCTAGACCTTTTGAGATGGTATTTTCAGGTGGTAAGATGAAATGAGTTAGCTCCAAATAAGAAATCATTTGCTTTGAAGATTTGTGTAAGTAGTTCTGAAGATGCTCTAAATGGGTTGTAAAGATGAGAATGATCCAAAGAATACCTGATAGTATTTTAGCATGGGAGATATTGTTTTAAGTTATATCTAAGGTGTTGAGGATCCTCCAATTTATTAAAAGGTTAACTCTAAAGATCTGTGTATGTAGCTGTGAAGATGTTATGAAGATCCCAATTGAGCTCCAAAGAAATTTTGTTGAAGATCCAAATAAGAGTGAATGTATGAGGTTTCTTGAGCATACACAAGAGGAATTATAACATAGGAAATTTACAAGTTAAATCCTACAAGGTGGCTAGAAGGTCAAATTTAAGGCCTAATAAGTATTACAAGTCAAGGCTTAGAAAGCAAGAAGAGAGATGGTGGATAGATGAGGTAACATGATCAATTTGCATGGCATGAGTGAGAATTTGAACATTGATATAGGTGATTTAAGTTTTTATAAGTATTTTCATGAAGTTTTAGGACTTGGTTTGCAAAAAGAAGTCTTGAAAAGTATTTTTAGGGTTTTTCAAGTGCACATAATGAAGAGTTGTCTACCTGAGAACATTTTATTAGTACTTGTTGTAATGTGAATATTTTTAATGATAACCTAAAATATTTATGGAATATTGGGAAGGGTTATATCTCAAATTTATAAGCATTGGTTTCTGGAAAGAGCATCTAAGTTTTATAAATGATCATTAAGACTAGAAGTTGGTTTAAATCCTCATAAAATCCTAACTATAATCTGATATTAAATATCTTGTTCAAAAGATCTCAAAAAAGTCTGATATGATCATAAAAGTGATTTGAGGTCGAATTAAACTCTCCCTATCATCTCCAGGTGTGATTGTTTTCTCAAGTGAGTGAGAAGACCCTAAATAAAAGTGTTTATCTTTCAAAGATTTGTTATAGAAGATAGAGTTGACTGAGTCAAAGTTTCCAAGGGGATGAAGATAAAAATGTGAGACTTGTAGTTAATTTTCATGAATATTTATGGATAAATTATATATCTTAGGTGTGAAAATTTGGTGATCCAAGTTGGCCAATCACTAAACAGACCTAGTGGTGCAGGTAGTAAGGAAATCATACATAAATGAAAAGATATTTCCTAGTGTGTCTTCATGAAAGATTGATGCATTGAAATGAATGATGATATTTTTTGTGTCTTGAATGATCTATCCATTATTTTAATAACCTTGTGAGTTTGTGTAAGAGGTTCAAACATTGAAGCCAAAATGGCTTATCTAGCTGAGTAGAGTCTATGAAAGAGAAGGTTAACAAGTTGGTCTATAAGATTAATAGTTTTTATTTAAGATCATGATATAATTGATTGAGGTTGATATGATTATGTTATAAGATATTATTCATACATTTAATTCCATTGAATATATTAAATCATGTGTCATATGTTCATGTTTCCTTGATTTTGTTTTGGAGTTAGTTGGTAGTTTTGAGCGAACATCTTGTAAAGAGGTATTTGAGCCTATTTGCCTTGAGTTGAAGCATCAGATGAATTTTATGATGACCATGAGGTCATGATATTTATATATATGTATTTTCTTTCATGGTTTTTTGTAAAAATTGAGTATATGCCTCAATTTTTTAAGATAGATTTTTTGTATATGCGTATGCCTTTTACATGCAGTAATTTGAGTAAGGGTTCAAGTGGTAGTTGGACCTAAAAGTTATAATAGACCTAAAATGAAGTTGGATAAGGGATATTAGAGTGTATTAGTATATTTTATTATTGTGTGAAGTTTTTGGATAATATTCAATAAATATCAAAGGGTAACTTGTTGTTAATAAGGCCTATTAGGTCTCCATAAGCCTAAAAGAGGAGTAAGAGCTAATTGATGTATGGCTGACCTATTTTATTAATTGATTAATGATTAAGGCATGTTATTTTAATATTAAAAGACCTATTCATGTCTGAATTAAGATATTTTAATATGTATCTGACTTATAAGGATATGATCAAGTGACTTATATAAAAGCAAGGAAATTAGGCCTATTTTGGTATGCTTAGAGTGGATAAAAGAGAATGCTTAAAGAGAGAGAGTAGAAGAGGATAATATAATGATATATATCATTTGTGAGTAGAATGAGGTCATGCATACCATTAGATAAAGTGTTTATAATATCTAATAGAGGTTCTACATATGAAGATCAAGGTCAGAAGACTTAATCAAGCTATGAAGAGGGCTAGTTGAGCAAAGAGGGCTGAAGATCAATTTGAGAGGGAATAAAGTGAGTAAATATATAAAGGAGTAGATAATAATATATTATATAATCAACAAGGTTTTATAAATGTGATCAAATAATCAGGTGGATAAGTTGGTGTTAAGTCATCTAGGGGGTTGGTGCCTCCTTACATGTTGGTACTTGCTAAAGCCAAGTGGGTGCTTGGTAAATTAGGGGTTAGTGTTCCTTGTTGGGTTGGTGCTCAGCTACAAAATATGTTAATTTGGTGCTTGATAGATTTGGGTTGATGATATAAGTTGAGTGGGTGCTCAACTGAATATTAATTCATTTCTTTATAGGATTGTAGTCCAAGTTGTATTTTAGTGGGTTTTCTACCCCTAGAAGGTTTCTCACATATATCTTGTATTCATGTGTTTCATGATCTTATTATTTGATGCTTATGATTGAAAAGATGTACAATCTTGTTATAATGATTCATGTATGGTTAAATAAAACTGATTTTTTTTTTGAAGACTAATTTACCTCGCCCTCTTAGTCATCTTATTTCCATCACCCACCCACATACCCTAGCCTATTTATAGGCTCTCCTACATCCATAGTCCCTAAAAACCTATCTAATAACCTATATTAATACCCTAATAATATTTCTTATCCCATAAATTGATTCTAGAATTATCCAATTCTAAAATCCTCTCTAACTTAGCCTCTTTCTCTTTAGAAGCCTCTATTTTAGAGGCTTCCAAGGAATTTTTAATTCTTTGGATAATCCTCCACCATGGATCCTCCCAACCCAACTTTAATTATTTTCCATTGATCTTCCCTCTATGGCCTATTTAAACACACCATCTCCCTCTAGTCTAACTAACCATGGAGTTATTAATAAATCCATGCTATAATCAAAGCTATTGACCAAGTTATCATTATGTCAAAATTTTGAGTCTATCCATAACAATCCACAAACAAAATCAAGAATATTTGAAGAATAAATTTGAAGATCTTGGAGAGAGGATAAGAGGAGCAAGGAAATGGTAAGAATTTTTTAATTGTTTCTAATTTTCTTCCATAATCTCTCCCTTTGATGGTATTGAGTTTTGAGTTAAAATTACTATATATAGTAGTTTAAATTCATAAGCTCAAAAATACAATCATACATTGGCAACCAAGGTGGGATTATGCATTAAATATAAATATTTTTCATGTTATAAGTGTTTTGATAGCTTGAAAGATTGACTAGACAAGTATTAAGCTTTGGATTTCATCAAATTATCATGCCTAGGCAAATGGTAGTTTTTCTCTATAAGTCGTGACATTACAATCGATAGCTTTGCCATTAAATTAGTAATTTTTCACTGGATGCCAACCCTTAACCATTAGTGGATAAAATATATGATATGACCTAATCTTTATACAAAATCAAAAATTAAAAAAAGTGATATTAACTTTAAAATTGTAATTATATCTTTAAAGTTGTAGTTTTGCATAAAATAGTCCTTAGGGCACAAAGACAGTTTTGCATAGATTTCTCATCTCTTGTGTGCATGTACTAACCTTTTTGTTTTTTAGGGTTAGGATTTAGACTTGTCAATATTTAAATTATTAGTTGGTTTATGCTAGGAAAACCTATAGATACATAGTTAATGTTTTGTCATAAGAGTCACGATATTGCTCTCAAAATTAGCATTTTTGTCTTTGTGGTTAAAACTATTAGTTGAATTTGCTAATTGTGGCCTTTAAAAATTTTTATGCCTTTGTTTAATTGTTGTTTTATAACAAGAAATGGGGAGTATTTTACCAACTCAACATCAAAAAATTTAAATAAAAACCTGTTTTCACACCTAAAGTAAAACCACAACATCTGAATAGGTGATTTTGCTTAATATAAGTGATTTTGTGCAGAGTCATTTTAATAATATATTTTCAAGTGAAAAATATGGTTTTTAGTTATTTCTAGCATATTTTATTCTACTACAAATATTTTATCATCTTTTGATACTTTTTAAGTCTAACTGTTAGATTTTAAGCTTTTCTCCTTACTTAAAAAACTGCATATTTCAAATGGCAATTTTGTAGTTAGACTTATGGTTTTGTCTAACCATTAGTGATTTTTATTGACCTGTATACTCACTACCACATTTATTCCACTTACTATAAAACTAAAACTATATAGTTGTGATATTACCAAAAACTTGTGGTTTTATGCTCTCTAGAAGCAATTTTGATTAATATTGACTGTGTATATATGGTTTTGTCTTCTAGAGTTGCATTTTTGAACTCATTTTTTTGGGTATTCAATTTGTCCTTTTTGAGTGCATTTTTAGGGTCACTTTCAGTGAATTTTGAGCCATTCTAAGGGTTTCATAAGTCCCAAATTGTGTTTGCCATCAGGGGTGCTTCTCCTCGACCCTACCCTATACCGTGACAAGGAGTACTCTCAGGGAACTACCCCTTAACCATGTAAGGGGAAGTAACCCTCAATGCTGAAAGGGGTGATGCCTCTTAACCCTGCTAGGGGCTACCACCCCCACACCCCCACGTTGTGACCCCTCATTTAAAATAAGTTATAGAGCAAAATTACAATTTTTATCAATGGTTTTTACTAACGCTGATCATACTAACATTTTGTTTCTTGAAAGGGTGAATCTAGTATAGATTTTGACTTATTAACATCTTCTCTTGTAGGTTATATATTATGTCTAACGTCTTGTCTTAAAATTTACCCCACAATATTACCAATCTAAAATACTAATCACTTGTCCCTCAGGTCGCATGTCAAAGATATTTTAGAATTTTGAAAAAATATCTTGTTAATATTTTGTATATATCACATCTAAATTAATCAACTAATAAATATTTTTATCTACTTGTATGTCACCCAAGGGTTATAATGGTGTATGCTCTCCTCTTTGTGTCTCTATGGCAATTTTTGGAAGATCAAAAACCACTAACAAACCCTCCTATTTTTATTTTTTCGGGGAAATGTGATGTGGAATTGACAGCCACATATTTGTCATAGTCTTAGGGTGATAGGTGCCATGGATTTCACCACCACACACTGATCCACACTCTATGTTTTGGTAGAGTATAAATATCAGGGACAACTATCATTAAGCTAAGAGGTTGACCCTATATAGGTCTTTCATGAAGGGAAAGAATTCATTATTTAAACCAGGCATTAGACATCACCTTACATAAACTTGGGCCCCACTGTAACTAACATATATCAAGGATTCCTCTAGAGAACATGTTTATCAGGGAATAATTTAGTGGCAAATTTTCATATTTTGGCGAATTTGAGGTTTTTCCAGTGTAATTTTTGGCAATTTTTGAGCCCTTCCATGGTTTCCTGGTCACCAAGCTTTGTTGGGTTTACCTGATTGCTAGCATTGTAATCACCAAGGCAAATGTTACGTTTGAGTTTTTCCCTGGCAGTATTCACCTTTCACGCAGCCAACCAGGTAACGCTTATTGTGGAATGTTCGTCGGGTTTCAAGTTTCCATTTCATGCAGTATGGGAGAATTTGCCATCCCAGTTTCATTTTACTGTGGAGGAGTCAGCTCGTTTAACTTTTATAATACTTTAAGTTATATTTTATTTATATACTTTTAGGTTGTTTGAGAGGGGTTTCGGACCGCTAGGAGCTATAATGCAAATTCTAGGTTTTGGAGGATCCTATCATATTTCAGAGTTAGTCAGATTTCAGGGTTTCAGGGTTTCAAACTTAGCCATATTTCAGGGTTTCAAGATTTCAAGGAGACATCATAGGAGGTATGAATGTTGCATGAAGGGATGTATGCGTGATAGAATAGTATGAAAATATCTCTCGCAAAGTGATAGAATAGTATAATTTTTTTGTGGTTTTAAAATAACACAATTCGCCCAGATTTTACACATTGTTTGAGAGACTATGAATGATTCGCCAATGGAGATTATTATTTTTTCTTTGTAAACTATTTTTTTCACCACAAAAAATAAATTTTTTTGTCAAGTGTTTTACACCTTTCGCCAATTTTATACACATTTTCTAAAGGAGGGGTTTCTTAAAGTATACCCTGATGTTTATCCTAGTATAGGACCATCGACTGTAATAGGTGACTTACTATCAGAGTCAATATCATCTCCAAAGTGACCTTCATGTGTATAAAGGCTGAGAGGGTTTGATATATTTTATAATGGGTCATTGACCTACAAACTCACCCATGAAACCATTGGGTGGTGCAGTCATTGATATACACACTCATAAGTTTATTGATATTAGGACTATGGTATGCTTGCTTTGGTGTGTGTCGTGTTAGACTAGTGTTGTTTATGGTTTGAGTCAGACTTTCACTCAAACCTATACATGGTTATCTAGGTCTTCTAATATCATCATCTTGTATATACTCATTGTCTTTTATCATCATCCCCATCTTGTACATTCTTAATCATCTTGTATATCCTTATCTTTTAAATCCTTAATCCTTGTACATATCCTAATCTAATTTTGTCTTGAATTCTTTGTCATCCTATCCTTATCTTATCAAAACTTTTCATCTCATCTAGTCTTCCCCTATTTATTAAAATCCCATCTTACTTTTTTGGATTCTTAGGTCATACACTTGTCCAAATCATACATTATCAACCTTATCCTAAACTCAATCCCATCATCCTTCATCCCTCCATTTATTCCCATCTATACTTCATAACATAATCTTATATCCATCAAACCTTGATAAAATTGGTTTAAGGCTTGATCTAGTCCTTTTAACATCCTTACATACCATCCTATCACCTTAGTCCACCTTTATTTAGTCTATCAACCGTCACTTGGTCAAATTTAATTTTTAGTTGATACCCTATTATCAACCCATCACTTTGTTAGTTACAATCTAGAATCTAATCATCATCAATCCAGTCATCCAAATCCTCTAATCTAGTCATCTTGCCTAATCATAATTATAACCCATCCAATCATCATCTTGGAAATTTGAATCTAGGTACTAGTCGAATCCTTATCTTTTTTCTATCTTGAAAACTAAGCATCATATATAGATCATTAGCACCTATCATAGTATCAGTCTAAAACCTTATTTTAGTCTTATATCCTAATATATTTAGTCTATCATGTCCTTATCATCGCCTATAATTCTAACTTGGTCATTCAAACTTACTTTATTCAAAGACCATATCTATCCAAGCATTAATATACCTTTACATCAGCCCCATTTTATCATCCATCACCTATTCATCATCCACCCACATGGATTTGGACCCTGTTCTCATTGAACAATACCTATTTACCAATAAGGATGAGATCCTTTTACAAGCCCTATAAATGGGTGCTCACCTACCTTTTGAACTCAATCCCATCAAGTGTAAACCAATGTCCCAATCCCCATTTACACCTATCTCATATGTTATCCCACCACTATTCATTCCATTGTCCATCCATCTAACCATAGTTGTAACACTCTGTTGAGTTGTGGAGCTAAAAGCTTCACTAATGAGCTAATGTGGAGGTTGTTGGGCTTACACAGTAACCGGCATTGGTCAGAACCAATTGATATCAGTTAGGGGTTGATCAACATTAGTCATCTTCAGACTGACACCGACTTTTGTGCATTTCCAAAATTTCTATTTTTAGGAGAATAGATTTGAGCCTTTAATTTAAGAGGTGGATCTAAGGGTGGTGAATGCATAGCTCATGAACCCTAGTATTGTAGTATACTATATAGTAGGGTTAGATCCTCATAGAATGTACAATTTAGTAATTGAGTTGATTGTAATTGATTGAGAGAGAGAGAGAGAGAGAGAGAACTCTTGAGGGAGAATTACTATACATCTGAGAGGTGTGAGGAGAGAGAGATTCCTTCAATGTATTTCCATCTGGAAGAGTTTAATACAAATTGGTTGATTCTTGTATCTCCTATTATTTGATGTTTCTGATTTCTAGTTACTTATTACTTCTGGTTTCAATTTCGTGTTTAGTTGCTTATACAAAAGTAATCAATTGTACTCTAAGATCCTAAAAACTAGTATCAGAGCATGTTAGTGTTGTTGATTATAGAATTCACTCATAGGGGTTTTTGATTGAGTGGGAGCAAAGTAATGGCAGAAGAAAGTAAACTAAGAATGGAGAAATTTAATGGCAAGAATTATCAATTATGGAGGATGCAAATTGAAGATTATCTGTATCAAAAAGATTTGTATTTACCATTGGGTGGGGTTTCAAGGAAGCCCACAGATATGGAAGATGAAGAATGGAATGTTCTTGATAGAAAGGCTCTTGGATCTATAAGGTTGAGCCTGTCAGCTTTTGTGTTTTCCAACTTATCACAAGCAAAGACAATGGTAGAGTTAATGGATACTTTGGAAAATTTATATGAAAAACCCTCAGCTTTGAATAAGGTATATCTTATGAAGAAATTATTTAATTTTCAAATGTAGGAAGGTGGATCTGTATCTAGTCATCTTAATGATTTCCATACAATAGTAAATCAATTAAATTTAGTTAAAATAGTTTTTGATGATGAAATTAAGGCTCTCTTAATCTTATGCTCTTTACCTAAAAGTTGGCATAGTTTGGTAATGGTAGTTAGTAATACTACATCTGCTTCAAATATATTGAAAGTTGATGATGTTGTTAGTGTAATATTGAATGAAGAAATTCATAGGAAAAACACAGGGGAAACATCAGGTAATGCTTTAAGTGTTGAAAGCAGGGGAAGGAAAAGAGAGAAGGGCAAGCAAGGGAAATCAAGGTCAAAGATGGGAAGTAGATCCAAATCCAGAAATGGAAGAATAACCTGCTGGAATTGTGGAAAGAAAGGGAATGCAAAGAAAGATTTTTGGTTGAAGGATAACAAAGAAAATCAGCATGAAGGTAATAAAGAAGCAAAAGTTGTAGGTATTGTTGCACATGATGCTCTTATATTTTCTTTGGATAATAAAGTAGAATCATGGGTTTTATATTCTGGTGCCTCTTTTCATGCAACCCCAAATAGAGAATTTTTCAATGATTATGTCCATGGAGATTTTGGAAAAGTTTATTTAAGGGATGATGAGCCTTGTAAAATTGTTGGCAAAGGAAAAGTGCAGCTGAAATTGCAGAATGGAAACACATGGGTGTTGAAGGATGTCATGCATGTACCCATCCTGAAGAGGAATCTAATTTCTGTAAGAAAGTTGGGTGATAAGGGTTGCACAATAACTCTCATAGCTGAATCTTAGAAAGTTTCCAAGGGTGCACTTGTATTAGTAAAAGGTAAGAGAGTAGGTACACTTTATCTATCTATTTGTATTACTGATTATTCTTCTTCTATTTTATCTACTTCAGATGTAGATGCAAAGTTGTGGCACTATAGGCTTGGTCACATGAGTGAGAAGGGAATGAATGTTCTTAAGTCAAAAGGTAAGATTTCAGATTTGAAAAGCATAGATCTAGATTTTTGTGAGCATTGTATTTTTGGGAAACAGAAGAAAGTGAGGTTTCTCAAAACTGGGTCAACAAAGAAGAAGCACAAGTTAGAGCTTGTTCACACAGACTTGTGGGGACCAGCTCAGGTAGCTTTTATTAGAGGATCACAGTATTATGCTTTTTTCATTGATGATGCTATAAGAAAGGTATGGATTTATTGCATAAGGAGGAAATCTGATGTTTTTGACACATTTAAGAAATGAGAAGCTTTGGTTGAGAATGAAACAGGTTTGAGATTGAAGTGCCTTAGATTTGATAATGGTGGTGAGTAATACAGCAATAAATTCAATAGTTACTATTTTATGAGTGGAATACACAGGGAAAGGATGGTTCTAAGGACACCTCAACAAAATGGAGTTTCTGAAAGGATGAATAGAACAATAATAGAGCGCGCACAGAGTATGAGGTTGCATGCTGATTTGCCCTTATAGTTTTGGGCAGAAGCTATAGATGCTACGATTTACCTGATTAACAGAGGACATTCTACTACGCTAGATGGTGGAATTCTAGAAGAGGCTTGGATAGGTAAAAAGGTAGATCTTTCATTTCTCAGAGTTTTTGGTTCTGAAGCTTTTGTGCACATTGATAAAGAAAATAGAAAGAAGCTGGATGCTAAATCTATGTGGTGCACTTTCATTGGTTATGGTTTTCGAGATTTTAGATTTCAGTTGTGGAATTTAGAAACTAGCAAAATTATTAGAAGTTGTGATGTATTTTTCAATGAGAAGGTGATGTACAGTGATCAGCTCAAGAGGTTGAATAATTTTGAGTAGGGCAATCTTGATTTGGAAGAGGTTATGATCCAAAATGAGCTCGCAAGTAAAAATCATCACTCACAAAAAAACATAGAGATTGACGTCGGTCAAGTGGAAATCAACATCGATCAGGTGGAAATCAGTGTCGATTAGGAGGAATCGACATCAGTCGAGTGCAGACCAGCATCTATTAGAGATAACTGAGATCGGTCACTGTCAAAAGAAAATTTGGGCGGATAGCAAGATATAAATGAGTCTCAAATGCCCATAAGGAGGTTTGAAAGGGTAACTAAACCTCCAATTCATTATTCCCCTTCTTTATACTACTTGTTTCTCAATGATGGTGGAGAACTAGAAAGTTTTGATGAGGTAATGTAGGTAGAATCCAAAAAATAGTGGGAGCATGGCATGAATGAGGAAATTGATTCCTTGGAAGAGAACCATACGTGGGATTTGGTTGAGTTTCCAGCTGGAAAGAAAGCACTGAAAAACAAATGGGTATACAGGTTAAAGGAAGGAGAGAATGGACAAATGAGACATAAGGCCAGGTTGGTAGTAAAGGGATCTGCACATAAATTAGGTATTGATTTTGGTGAATTTTTTTCTCCTGTAGTAAAGATGACTTCTATTCGTACTATATTGTCTTTAGTTGCTATTGAGGATTTGCATCTTGAGTAGCTTGATGTTAAGATAGCATTTCTTCATGGAGATTTGGATGAAGAGATATATATGGATCAGCCAGAAGGTTTTGAGGTCAAAGGTAAGGAGAAACTTGTGTGCATGTTGAAGAAAAGCTTATATGGTCTTAAGCAAGCTCCAAGACAATGGTATTTGAGGTTTAACAGGTTTATGATAGAGCATAGCTTTAGTAAATGTCAATTTGACCATTGTGTTTATTTTAATAGATTGGATAATGGTAGTTATATTATCCTGTTACTGTATGTAGATGATATGCTTGTTGTAGGTTCACACATGCAAGAAATTACTGAGCTTAAGGTAAAATTAGCTTACACATTTTCCATGAAGGATTTAAGAGCAGCAAAGAAAATCCTTGGCATGAGTATTAAGAGAGACAGGAAAAATCATAGTTTGATTCTGTCTTAAGAGGATTATGTAAATAAGGTGTTGGAGAGGTTTAATATGCAGGATGCAAAACCGATAAGCACACCTATGGCTGGACACTTCAAGTTGAGCAAAGAACAGTGTCCTAAATCATATGACGAGGTTGAGTACATGAGTAGAGTTCCATATGCTTCAGCAGTTGGGAGCTTGATATATATAATGGTATGTACTAGACCAAATATTGCCCAAGCAGTGGGAGTTGTCAACAAGTTTATGACCAATCCAGGAAAGGAACACTGGAAAACAGTTTAGTGGATTCTCAGATATCTGAGAGGGACTAGTAGTAGGCATTTATGCTATGGAGGGTCAAACGCTTCTCTACATGGGTATGTAGATTTGGATATGGCAGGTGACTTGGATGGTAGGAGAAGCACCACAGGATATGTGTTCACTATTGGTGGAATGGCAGTTAGCTAGATTTCAAAGTTGTAGAAGGTTGTTGCCTTGTCTACTACAGAGGCAGAATACATTGCAGTCATAGAGGCTAGTAAGGAAATGATTTGGATGACTCGGTTCATGGAAGAGTTGGGAAATGAGAAAGAGATTTTTAGATTGTATAGTGATAGTCAAAGTGCAATTCATTTGGTAATGAATTCAGCCTTTCATTCAAGAACCAAACATATACAGCTTAGGTACCACTTCATTAGATAGGTATTGGAGGATGGACAGTTGAAGATGGAAAAGATCCATATGAATAAGAACCCTACTGATATGTTAACAAAGCTGGTAACAAAGTAGAAGTTGAATCTTCATTCAACTTTTGTTGGTCTTCAAGATTGCACTTGAAGAGGGAGAAACAAGCCAGAGATGTTTAGAGGATGTTGTTATATAGGTACATGTGCAGCTGTTTATCTCTAAGTGGGAGATTGTTGAGTTATGGAGCTAAAAGCTTCACTAATGAGCTAATGTGGAGGTTTCTGGTATTACACAGTAACCGGCATCGGTTAGAACCAACTGACATTGATTAGGGGTCAATCGACATCGGTTAGGGGTCGATCGGCATCAGTCATCTTCAGACTAACACTGATTTTTGTGCATTTCTAAAATTTCTATTTTTAGGAGAATAGATTTGAGCCTTTGATTTAAGAGGTGGATCTAAGGGTGGCGAATGCATGGATCATGAACCCTAGTGTTGTAGTATACTATATAGTAGGGTTAGATCCTCATAGCATGTACAATTTAGTAATTGAGTTGATTGTAATTGATTGAGAGAGAGAGAGAGAACTCTTGAGGGAGAATTACTGTACATCTAAGAGGTGTGAGGAGAGAGATATTTCTTCATTATATTTCCTTCCAGAAGAGTTTAATATAGATTGGTTGTTTCTTGTATCTCCTATTATTTGTTGTTTCTAATTTCTAGTTACTTATTACTTCTGGTTTCAATTCTGTGTTTAGTTGCTTATACAAAAGTAATCAATTGTCCTCTAAGATCCTAACACACTCCCCAATATACAAGTGATAAAGTCACCCTATTTAATGAATATATCTTGGCCAACAGGGACAAGTGCCATTTGTGACTACTAGAGATGGGTGCCCACCTTCCCAATGATTTTAAACCCCTAAAACTAATGTCACCTCCCAAAAAATTCCATCATCATCCCTTATCCCCATCTAATTATCATGACAACCAATCCCATTTTAGTCCACTAGCCCTAGTCCTAGTCATGACCTTCCTATTGTAAAGATCACTCTATTTAATAAATATATTGCTACAAACAAAGAGGTATTCCTCTTGTGGCTCCTTAATATGGGTGCCCAATTTATTTAAGGCCTTGACCCCATTCAACTCACCTTAGCTTTGATTCCTACATGTCCATAGTTAAACCTCCATTTATCGATCATAATCCATCACTAATCCCTAATCCTACTAGCAAAGGGAAGCCTATCTTATCAACCTCATCATATCCTAATATTATGACATGTCCATTACATACCAAATATAACACTAGAGATAAGTAATATACCCCTCTCCCGATATCTGTGGAAGCCCTCTTTTGAAAATTGAGGTTCTGAGGCATGATTATCCACCCAAAAATAAGACCTCTAGATTTATCTAAGCATGTACCCTCATGGTATCAAGCAAAATGATTTTAATATATGTCACCCTTTTAGAGATTATATCCAATAATTAATTGATAATGGTGACATTAAAATTGAGGGAGTATCCAATGCATCCACACCTACGAGTGTGCAAAAAGGGGTATGCCAAAATTTCTTTCCTAAATATGATTAGTATTCTTCCCTTCTAAACCAAGGTCATTATCCCATTCCTATCCACCCTAAAACCATCCATGATCAAACCTTCCCTATGCCCTATTCACATCATAACCCCATCTTCACAAATCCATTAAGCCTAACGCATCCATTCCTAAACCCAAAGTGAAATAGGTACTTATGGATAATGATGCTATCTAAATGGACCTCTCTATAACTAATATAAAAAATCATCCATTAGAAACACCACCTCATCAACATCCCTATCAAAATCATGATAAATTTTATCAATTAATATTCATTAATTAACAAATATTCCAATTTTCAAATTTTGTGTTTGGTGACTTCTTAGGGTTAGCATATGGATCTGGATCACCAAAAATTTAGGAATATATATTATTTTTGGGGTTGTCTCACCAATTGTTTAGAATAATATCCTAGATTACCCTTCAATTTAATACATACATACATACATACATACATACATACATATATATATATATATATATATATATATAGACACACACACACACACACACACACACACACACACACAGCACATGCTCAAATACCAAATGAAATAACCCCCTAAAACATTAGTAAATGTTTAATTACAGTGTCATCATTACTGCATGTTGGGCCTATCAAATAACTTGATGATGCATATTGTTTAGAATAATATCCTAGATTACCCTTCAATTTAATACATATATATATATAGACACACACACACACACACACACACACACACACACACACACACACACACACACACACACACACACACACACACACACACACACACACACACACACACACACGTGTGTGTGTGTGTGTGTGTGTGTGTGTGTGTGTGTGTGTGTGTGTGTGTGTGTGTGTGTGTGTGTGTGTGTGTGTGTGTGTGTGTGTGTGTGTGTGTGTGTGTGTGTGTGTGTGTGTGTGTGTGTGTGTGTGTGTGTGTGTGTGTGTGTAACCCTGACCCTCGATATCAATCAAGATAACCAGTAGAACTTGAACCAAGGAACTGAACTACAATACCAAATAGTGAAAACCAGTACTGCCAATTAGAGGATATGAATGATAGTATAAAAAGATAATACGTCTAATTGTGACAAATAAAAGTGTTGAATGGAAGTGCCAAATGGTAGATCGAATGATAGTGATGAATGGAGCTACAAGAACATTCATCAGAGTTAAAGGAAAACAAAAAAATAAAGGACTAAATTCCCAAACCCTACCATTACAAGGTGAAAAATAATAAGGATACCATGGTTGAAACCTTGAAATATATAAAATAATTAAATGTACACACACACACACACACACACACACACACACACACACACACACACACACACACACACACACACACACACACACACACACACACACACACACATAACCCTGAGCCTCAATATCAATCAAGATAACCAGTAGAACTTGAACCAAGGAACTGAACTACAATACCAAATAGTGAAAACTAGTAATGCCAATTAGAGGATATGAATGATAGTATAAAAAGGTAATACGTCTAATTGTGCCAAATAAAAGTGTTGAATGGAAGTGCCAAATGGTAGATCGAATGATAGTGATGAATGGAGCTACAAGAACATTCATCAGAGTTAAAGGAAAACAAAAAAATAAAGGACTAAATTCCCAAACCCTACCATTACAAGGTGAAAAATAATAAGGATACCATGGTTGAAACCTTGAAATATATAAAATAATTAAATGTACCTCACCTGTTGAAGGATACTGAAGTGACTTTCAATGGAATTAGGGACAACAAACAAAACACTGCACGTGTACCTTTACATTTTCTTGGCTATCCTATAGAAATAATAAGTTCGCATTTTGTTAAAGGAGACCTTTTTGAATATTAGGATAAATAAAATTTAAAAAGAGTTTATAAGGGGAATTTAGATTCCATGTGTCAGGAGTTATAAAAAATGATAGTTCTTCTTCTACAAGTATTACCTTTGTTTTAAAAATAAGCTGATAAGAAAAATATTAAATCAGGAATTAGTCAAGATGCCTCTAGTAACCATGTCATGGATCCATTGGATAACACCATAATTCATCTATAATAATATGAGCTATCCAAAAAATGGTTGAGAATGTCTATTATGAAAATGTGAGGCATGATTCAGATGACAGGGATAATGAACAACAAGAGATGGCAATTGAACAATGATTAGTAAATAGAAAATATGAAACTCTTGGTAATGAAGATTGAACTATTGTATGAAATTAAGGATTAGAGACCACTATATAGAGATCCATATGAAGATGAGGAATTTAGTGATAACTCTTTGTATGTGGAAATATTCAGTCAATGGATATTTATGTTGATGCATCAATCATCACAAATGATCTTGGGAAAGAATTTTATACAATAAATCGATCTCATCCTCACAAATTTAATACCAAATGCACTAGTGTTGTGGCAAGCCTCAAGTCAAAAAATCCATTGCAGATTATATATTACAAGTTTAGGGATAGTTTATGCATCACATATATAGTCTATAATGGATTTGTTGACTTAAGGCTTGCCACAACACTAATGCGTTTGGTATTAAATTTTTAAGGATTAGATCAATTTCCTATAAAAAAAATGCTCTCCCAAGATCATTTTTGGCTCTTTATATGGTGGTTACTAATCATAAATTCTATGCAATAGTTCAATATTTATGTCACCAAGGGTTTCATCTTTTTTATTGACTGATCATTGTTCAATTGTCATCTCTTATTGTTTTTTATCCCTTTCATTTGAATCTTACCCCACATCTTCAAAATAAACATTCTAGACCATTTTTTAGCTAGCTCATATGATTTTGGATGAATTTTGAAGTTATCCAATAGATTCATGACATTGGTTACCAAAGGTAGCTTGACCAGTTCCTAATTTAATATTTTTCATATCAATTTGTATAAAATAATGGCAATACTTGCAGAAGTAGCACCATCATTTTTTCTAACTCTTGACATATGGAATATAAATTCCCATTATAAACCCCTTTTAAATTTGATTTCTATTCATATTCATAAATCTCTCCTTGAATAATTTGAACTTCCTATTTTTCTAGTATATATCCAGCTAAATCTATGGTAGGGCATCAAAGTTTCATTTTTAAATCCAATCATTGTATCGTGTACACATGTAGTAGTGGCTACTATATGATCTTCAAAATATATGGGATTGTCAAGTTATTCAAAACATACTTTCGTACCATGGTGATTACTATGGGTGGGGCCAAAGGGAGATGATAAATATAATGTGAACAATTTTCAAAATGAGGCTTGACAGTGTATTTATAGGACTAGGGAGGCAACCAAGAAATTAGATAGTAGACTGGATACATTGGTAACCTATTAGATTGTCCTAACTTCACCATTTGACATAGACATTCAGTGAAACTATTTGACGTAGGCATCTAGCACTATCATCTGGCCCATCCATCTAGCATAGTTATCTGACATAATTATTTGACATATCAATTTGACATAGCCATTCGGTGGATACATTTGGTGCAACCTTCTAGTGTAGCATTTTGTTGGTTCTATCTAGTGTCTACCTTTCATTGTAGCCAAATAGTTGTATAGAAAAAGGAAATTATCTATTTTTTCTCCTTTAGAATCATAATAAATTTTCCATCACCCAAGGAGGATTCACCAAAGCTATAATTCAAATTTCTTAGGATTCACCAAATATTTCCAATAGGTTATCCATTAGGGCATCTTAAAATTAACCCTAATGAAAATGGTTAGGATCATGTTAGACACTAACATTCTATTAAACTCCATATGATAATGATGGTAACTTTCAAATAATGAGAGTTATGTTGATGCCTATCACTTTAAAGATGTATCTAATTCAAATGTCGACCAACTATGAAGCATAAATCTTGAACTATCTCAGGATAATGAAATTATAGAATAATTCTTGAGTGTTTTATTAATTGATCAATCTAGATATGAATCAGCTTTAGATGCTAATTCCACAACTAGTCTTAGTGATCCTTTCCTGATGATTGAGGACACTTTCTTTGGCATTGAGTTTGGGTCTCCTAGTAGCTCTTATGGGGACTATGTTGCCCATTATCCCCTTGATTTAACTCTTTTTCCATACATCCTTAGTCATCCACCACATCCTAACAATCCCTCCATCCCACTCTATGAATGGGATAAATAGGAACATGTATAATTGGATTCACCACATCATGTGCTAAATATATGAGGATACAAGCCAATAATAAATTAATTTAGCCAAATAATCAAGTCAATTGTGATCCAAAAATAATCAATCAAAGTTAAGAAGAGATTTATAATCTACCAAGTCAAAAATAATCATCCTCTAATAGACATATCCTTGAGGTGCTAGAGGGTCATCAAAATCAAAATCATCATCTATCTAGTCTAATCCAAAAACCCCTAGTGAGGCCCAATTATAGGCACCATGGGGAAGTCAAAATCAAATCTAATCACCAAAACAAAATAAATATCAAAAGTCATATGGATGATCTTACTTTTAATATTTGGATCAAAATACATGAAAGTCATCAGGTCTCGGATCCCTTAATCTCAGATAAAATATGGTATCAATCACAAATATTCCCCCAACCATATATAATGGTGTATAAAAATGTTGAATCCCATTTTCATAACCCATATAGTCCCACTACTCAAAAACCCATCATTCCTTCCTATCATGATCCTATCATCCAATCAAGTCCTATATTTCACTATCAAATCCAAAACCTAGACCCATCCATTACACACCTCACAAATCTAGACAACATTGCCTCTCATAGGGTGACGAAAACACCTAGTCTAGATAATTGGATGGGTCTCCATCAAGATTTTTCAAAGGTCACACATACATCAATACATCTAGTCGAGATAACATGATTCGAGCATCACATGCCTCAATAATAGGTATTGGTTAAAGATAATGATAAAATATACATCTTGCATCTTTATCACCTTTAATAAATCAAGATGCCCAAAAGTCAAAAATAAAAAATAAGAAAAAAGTCAAAAACTTAAAAATAAAAATTATTCATCCAATGGTGAAAACTGGTATTTTGGCACCTTGGGTAAGTAACATGATGAATACTAGTCCCTAGTGTCATGGTAAAATAATCTATTATCCACATTTTGCCTCAACACTTGGGGTAAAAATCCATCCTTTACCAATCCCATGCATCTCATCCTTATCTATCTTATCCTTTGGTCAATAGATCTTACCTATCATATTCCATCATATCATGCATCCTATTATGTCCATCCTTCCTTCCCATCTTGACCTTCGTAAGGGATTGGAATATGTCTTAAAAAATGTTCTCGAATCATCTTGGCATATCCTCTAATGAACACTCAGGTAACTAAATATTTGTTTCCTTAGTAATGTGATCATTGGCAATCCATAGTCCATTCATTTGTAGTCCATTCATCCCCTTTTTTTCATTGCCCTCATCCTTTTGTCATCCCATCCATTATTTTTTCAATTCTCATCCCAATTTCTAGGCTTGGTATTCCCTTTGATAGTAACCCCATTTTTATAATGTACATACATATCCCGAAAAGACCTAAAATTTTAAATATTCTAAAAAAACCTAAAAATCATAAAATCCACAACATCCCAAAAACACCTAAGTTGTCTTGTCTTTTTTCATCTTTCTCTATGTCCTAAATATCCTAGTCATCCTATCTAATGTCTTAGCTAGCTTATCATATTATCTTGTCATATATCTTAGTCATTTTATAATCCTAGTCATCTTGTCCTATTCTCTTTAGTAGCCTTATCTTAATCATAGTCCCTCATCAAGCCTAACCTTGTATCCTTATCAAAATCCTTATCCTCATCCAAGTCACTAGTCTAATCCAATCCCATACCTTGTCCAAAGTTTTTATCCTTAATCCAAACCCTACCTAATCCTAATCCAAGCCACTAGTGTACACCAATTCTATACCCTTGTCTAAACCCATATCCTTATTTCACTTTCACTTCACATCATTAACATCATGACCAACTCAGTCCAAATCAACATCTGATCACTCATCCTATCAACTTTCTTTAGGAAAAAAAGACTAGACACAATGACATTTCTTGTAGATATTTGTGTGCATTACTTGTCTATTGTTTGAATTATTTACATGTATTTTATCACGTATATATATGATTGTCTATTTGCTTATCTATTTTTATTAGTCTTTTAATTAATCTTTCACCATGTCTTTTTTTTTTGTCTATTGGTAAATTAATGAGGATGCTACAATGACACCATAATATCCAATGATGATTTTAGGTGACCTACATGATGAAAAGTTGTTTATTTTACCATTTTTATGCACCTTGTTACAATACCCTCTTGGTCATGCTTATATCTTGGGGAATACTACCAAATGCTATATTTTATTGGATTGTCAAGAATATGATGAGCCTTATACAACAATGATGTATTGATAATGGATTACATTCATCATTTAACCTATCCTATATCACATACCTAATCATCCTTATCCCATCATAAATTTTATCATAATCTAACCTAACCACATATCATAATAGCTAACATCCAATTATATCTCTTAAGACCATTATCTTCATGTCTCACATTTGAGTCACATCCTCTATCTAATAACTAACATGTCTAATATCCATCATCATCATCATCATCATCATCATCATCATCATCATCATCATCCTTCTCTAGTCTTACTTGTCATTTATCATCCTGAGTCTTAAATAAATTATCTTGAGGTCTTTTTTAGACTATGTAGGTAGTGTTTAGTCACATAATGTGTTTCAGGTCAGCTAGGCCACTTTTTTTTTATCTCTCATCATCCCCAAGTCTTAAAATAAATATTGGATCTATACTATCACTCATTTATCAATTGATCTATTGATCAATCACCATCCTTGTGATCATCTCCCTAATATGTTTGTCAATCGCCCACAACGGTTGATTGGGACCTAAATATCACAACATCCATCTTTTCTTTTGTCAGTCATCCATTATCACTAATTATTCAATGCATCATTTAATGTTTACAATTCTTCCATCGATTGGGGAATGACTAGGACTATAAATTTATCATCTCTCATTCCCTTACATGTGTTATTGTTAGGGGCATCATTATTATTATGCTATAGCTCATTTATTTGATGATTTGTAGTCAAATTATTTCACATCATCCTTTGGTCACTTGATAATATCATTAATTATCTCTCATCTCCTTCATCATATCACTCAAATTTAGCTTTGAGATACACCCATCATTATTCTTATCATATAATTATCTTACCTTTGGCCTAATGTTTTCCCAATATGTGTCCTTGCTTGGGATATGTCAAAAAATCATGACCTTTATTATCTTGTTCTTCAAATATCCCTAGAATACATCCTTTAATAGGATATTTTGAAATCTTTTGTCCTTTTATCCCATCATCATCATGTTTCCATTCCTTGTGTGTATGTTTTTTCAAGGGCAACATCACTTTGTATCTCATTGCTCTGGTCGATTTCCTTTTCTTCATAATAAATTTCCATCATGAAATTGCATCCCCTTGTCTATTCATTTCATACTACCCATTATTTTCTCTTTTGAGTGGTCATCCATCTCATTCCTACCTACATATCCCCTCGAGGGGGTATAATATCCACTAGCATCATTTACTAACATTCATATGTGAAATGGTTATTTCTTGAAAGACCATTACTCCTAATTCATTCACTTGCAATTCCCTTTTAAATAGGGAAAAAAATTATGCACCTAAATTCACTCACTTCATTTATTATCACTAATATTATTATTAGTCGACACTAATTCCTCTTATTTCATTTAATTTCATCTTGAAATCACCCCTTCTAGTCATTTATCTAACATCATCCTTATTCATTCTTCATCTAATAACCTTATTCATACCCCACGAATCAATTAATTCACTTAATTCCCTATTATCCACTAACTAATGCCATTTGTCGATTATTTGGGAGTTTAAAATTCTCATGACCCACCTACCCAATTACCCTAGCCTATTTCTAGGATATCTTACATCCCTAGTCCCTAATCACTTATCTAATAACCCATCCTATTCCCCTAATACTCTTAGTTATCCCATAAATGGATTCTAGAATTCTCTAATTATATAATCTTCTCTAACTTATCCCCTTTCTCTCTAGAAGCCTCTATTCTATAGGCTTTTAAGAAAATTTTAATTCCTTGGATGATCCTCCACAATGGATCCTCCCAGCCTAAATTTGAATATTGGCCATTGATCTTACCTCCATGACCTATTTAAACACACCATCTCCCTCCATGATAACTAACCAAGGAGTGTGCAATAAATCCATGCTATAATCAAAGCCATTGATGAAGTTATCATTATGTCAAAATTCTGAGTCTATCCACAACAATCCATAAGCAAAATAAAAAATCCTTGAAGAATCAATTTGAAGATATTGGAGAGAGGATAAGAGGAGTAAGGAAATGGTAATAATCATATTATTATTTTTAATTTTATTCTATAATCTATACATTTTATGTTATTATGTTTTGGGTTAAATTTTCTATATATATATATATATATTAGTTTAAATTCATAAGCTCAAAAATATAATCATACAATAGTTAACCAAAAATTCATGGGAAATAGTATGTATAGGAATTAATTTTATAGCATGGATTTTTTTTATAGGAATAAATCAAGAAGAAACATAGTAACCAAGGACCATTCATTTCTCTAGTCCTATTTCGGGGGGGGGGGGGTGGGGGCGGGCTGGGAGGGGGGGTTTGGGGCGTAAGTGAAAAATCATAAATCACCATGTATTATAATTCCATATGTGAATACATACCTCTTGTGATATGATAATAGAAAAATAGTGTAGAAGTTTTCACTATAGATAATCCTTGTAATAATTTTTAAGGCATGATATGGTCTTCTATCACAAACTCATAAATTTCATACTTTGACAAAACCCCCCTAAATCTTTCATCCTAGAGGCAAATTTCTTTGGCTTCCAAGAAATCTTTCTATCCACCATTAAAAATACTTTATTTTAATCTATAGAGATCTAATTTACTTGTGCTTTAATATTTTTAAGGGAATTTTCCTTGTCTGAAACATTGGTCAATTATATGGAAAAAGGGATAACTTTTGAGACAAAGGCATCAGAATATGTTTTTTAAATCACTCCAAAATAAAATAAAAGACTTGTTTCATGTAAGTAGTCATGTTGAGATAACCAAACTAACACATTGATCTAGGCAACAATTTTGGTGACGGTTCTACCCCAATTGTTGATGGAACTTCTAGGAGCCATAACTTTTCCACCATAGCTCCAATTGACTCCCCATTTAAACCATTGGAAATATAAGAATAAGGAGAACATAGTGAGATGGCATGAAGATTAACTTAGTGTTTTTGACCCATAAAAACCCAATAAAATTTCCCCAAATTTTAATTTTAGTAGTGTAGTCTACAAATAGTAAGTTTCTAAAAATAGTAATTCCTCAAATTCTGTATTATTTTAAATCACAGAAGTAGAACCACTTAATATCCCTTAAGACTGGTGACCTTCCACATCCTCCTAATAATTTAAGTATGTGTATAAATGAAGGTGTAACCTAAAATGGAAATCAAACATCTCCTTCTAGAGATAAGCATATAGTTTTATTGTGATATTGAGTAATAAACATCTCTTCTCAGATAATTCATTATTATTGTTTTATTTTTGTGTTCTTGAAATATCTATCAATCAAAATTCCAAGTTTTGGATTAGTGGTATCAGAGCAGTTTGTCTTGAGAGTGTATGATCCTGAAAATGAGGTCAAGCTAAAAAAAGCTTGGGTGGAAAACAATAGAGTCCAAACTATCCACATATTCACTCCAAAAGACTTCAAATGGTGGATGAAACTGAGACATATGATCCCTTCAAGGAAATGGTGAATGAAGCCCTCAAATGGAAATAATCATAGATGCTGCAACAATTTACCCAAATTCTCCAACAACTCTAGATGGGAAATTTTGGCTCTTCATCTGCACTTCCTGGCTCCTCATCCATGGAGCATCCTTTTAGTGCCTCAACACCCTTCAAGGTTCAGATGAATTTTGATATTCCTACATTTAAAGGCAAAATCAATGTTGATGTGATAGAAAATTGGTTGGTTCAATTATCTTCCTACTTCTCTATAAATAAATTCACCAATGGAGAAAAGATCACTTTTGTTCTTTTAAAAGCATCATTGCCCATGAAAAATTGGTGGGAAGTGTACCAAAAAAGGTTAAGTACAGATGATATTGGTCTTTCATTCTTTATAGTGGGAGCCAAAATAATTTAATCTCTGTTAAAGTTGTAAAAAGTCTAAATCTATCCATGAAGCCTCACCCATAGCCATACAGTATTGGATGGTTGAGCCCAGGGAGAGACCTCCATATCACCCATCAATGTCTTCTTTCATATGTAATAAAACCTTTCCAAGATGAAGTCTTATGTGATGTGGTCAACATAGATGTTTATGATGTACTCTTTAGTTATTTATTCATGTATGATCGACATGGCATCTATGAATCATGAACCCGAAGAATCATCCTCACTCTTAAAACATGGTGCTATAGTGTACCAGAGATAACCTCCCACATCTATCTCCCTGATTAGTGCCAAGCAATGTAAGACATTGGTGGAGAAGACAAAGCAATTTTTTCTCATGGTGGTCAAATCACAGAAATCTAAGAAGGTTGATGTTACAATCTTGACTACACAATCAACACAACAATAAAAGTAGATGGGAAAAATAACAGGAGAATATGATAACTTATTCAAGTCACCCATGGGAGTTCCACTACATTTCCAAGTAAAAAACTTTATAAATTTGATCTTAAGATCACCTTTGCCTAATAGTCTTGTGTATCATAGATCAGTTATGGAGAATGATGAGATAAAAAGATAGATTTAGGAATTGATCCAAAAGGGTCACATCAGACCAATCTCTTCACCCTGTGGTAGCTTGAATGTCTTGGTACAAAAAAAGGATGGAACATGGAGGCTTTTCATTAACTATCAAGCCCTAAATAAAATCACTATGAAGAATCACTATCCCCTCCCCAGGATTGATGACCTCATAGAACAACTCTATGGTGTGAAGTTATTCACCAAAATTTATCTAAAATCTATCACCAAATTCCCATTGATCCCACTTATGTATGGAAGACTAAATTCAAATCTAAGGAGGGTCTCTTTAAATGGTTGGTTATGCCTTTTAGATTAACTAATGAACCTGTAACCTTCATGAGGATGATGAATGACATCCTGTGACCCTTCACCAACTCATTCATGGTTGTCTACCTAGATGACATACTCATCTATAGAAAAACATGGGAAGAACATTTGCAACATGTTCATAAGGTGCTTCAAATTATTCAAGAGCATAATTTGTATGCAAATATTGATAAATGCACATTTAGGATAAAAATAATTTAGTACCTAGGGTAGGTTGTGAATGAAGAAGGGGTCCATGTTGATTTAGAGAATATTTGGGTTATTCGAGAATGGCCTACACCAAGGACCCTCATAGAACTTCATAGCTTCTTGGGTCTTGAAAATTTATATCATAGGTTTGTTCTTGGATTCTCACATGTTGCTTGGCCACTAACCCAAGTGAATAAAAGAGGAGATAAAGATACATTTTAGTGGGGTGAAATACAACAAAGGGCATTTGAGAATTTGAAGAATAGACTTTGCTTAGCCCTTTTTCTTACCTTACCAGATTTGCATCAACCTTTCAATTTGATTATAGATGCATTTGAATATGTCATGGGAGCCATCATCATACAACATGGCCATCCTATTACATATCACAGTGAAAATTACACTAATATAGTCAGGAAATATCCAACATATGACAAGGAGCTCAATGCCATTGTGCAACCCTGCAAACTATGGAAACACTACATCTCAGGGAAAGAGATGGCCTCCCATAATGACTAGAGACCATTGAAATTCATCTAGATATAGAGTAAACTATAAAATGAGAGGCACCAAAAGTGGGCCACATATCTACAAAAATTCCATATGATAATCAAACACAAGAAGGGGAGCTCAAATTCAACCATATATTGTCTAAGCCACCCACCAATTACTGTACTCAAAATACTTTTTGACCTATGAAAACATGAGACTACCACTTGGGGTGCTCTGTATGAAGAAGATCCTATATTTTTTGATACATATAAGGTTCTTTAAGAAGGTAAACATGTTTTTTATTTTTATTTCTAAGATAATGTCCTCTGTCATATGGGGAACATTTATGTTCCAACTACAGAGCAATAGAAGATGCTATGGGAAGCACATTTCAGTAGTATAGCTAGATAATTTGGTGTAGAAAAGACATTGGTAGTTCTTCAAAAACACTTCTACTAGCTCCATATGTTAAAGGATGTGGAAAGGTACCTCAAATATTGCACCTCATGTACGATAGTCAAGCCAAAAAATAAGAAGAAAGAATTGTACATGCCATTGCTAGAACCAACCAGGCCTTGGGAATCTATCTCAATGTATATTCTCTCAGGTTTGACCACTTCAAAACATGGTAAGGAATGTATTTTTTTTGTAGTTAATCATTTTTCAAAAATGGCTATCATGATTTCTTGTAAGAAAAATATATCTGCTAAAGAAATTGCTCAACTATATTTTAGCCATGTATGGCTCCATTTTGGTCTCCCTAAGTCCATTGTCTCAGGTCAAGATAGCAGGTTCTTGAGCATCTTCTGGTCCACTCTATAGAAGATGATGGATACCAAGCTGATGAAGTCCATAGCATTCCATCCATAGACTGATGATCAGATAGAAGTGGTGAACCACTTGATTGTTCATATGATTCAGATGTATCACTCTAAACATCCACACACCTAGGATGAGGGGCTTATTTTCATACAACATGGATACAATTAGGCCCTGCATAGCTCGAGTAAGCACAATCCATTCTAAGTATGCTTTAAGTTCCAACCCATGACAATAATTGATATACCCATTCCATTCTCCACCATGGAATACACACCTCATGGGAGATTTGAGCAAAAAAAGTAACAAAGTTCATTGAACAAATGCAACACATCTAATAAAAAGTTTATGACATCTTGGATAAGATGAATCAGAAGTATAATCAATGCCATGGCAAACATAGGATTACAAAATATTTTACTATAGGTTACAAGGTTTGGTTTTGGATTAAAAATTAATGATTTACAGGCCCACATAGAAAAATTTATCCTCTACAATATGGTCTGTACACCATCACCAAAAAAGTTGGAGAAAATGCTTTTGAGTTGAACCAACCAAGATACCTTGGTCTGTATCTAATATTCAATGTGGAGCTCCTCAAACTATATCATCCACCTTTGTTGGACACTTTAGACATAGTATAACAACTAGACCTTGGTCTCCATCTAATAGTCAATGTGGAGCTCCTAAAACTATATCATCCACCTCTATTGGAAACTTTAGTCATAGTATAACAACTAGACATTGATGAGATTGATCCAAAAAGTTTTGCTCTAGTGGAGGAGGATCAGATTGTGGACACCTAGATTAAGACAATAAGAGGATGCTCTATTTTGCTTTATCAGTTGATCAAAAGGGGCTAGCTTAGCCACCAATGTGAGTGGCTCATAGAGAATCAAATTAAGACATAACTACCACACCTAATGAAGAATATTGATGCAATGGGGACCATTTCTTCTCAAGTACAGAGGAATTATTCGGGCAATAATTCAGGGGATAATTCGGGCAACTGTTCTACCTCATTTGATGACAAAACTTCTAGGAGCCATAACTTTTGCACCGTAGATCCAATTGACTCCATGTTTGAACTATTGGAAAGATAAGAATAAGGAGAATGTGGTGAGATAGAACTGAGCTTTGATCTATGGTTTTTAACCCAAAAAACCCAATGTAAGTGCCCTAAATTTCAATTTTAGTAGTGAAGTCTAAAAATAGTAAGTTTCTAAAAATAGTAATTTTTCAAATCATAAAAGTTAAACCGATTAATTTCCCTCAAGATTCGTGACCTTCCACATCCTCCTCCTACTTTCAATTTTTTTATAAATTAATATATAACCTAAAATGGAAATCAGACATCTCTTCCCAGAGATAAGCATATAGTTGTATTGCGATCTTGAGTAATAAAACATATCTCCTCAGAGAATTCATTTTTACTAGGTTATTTTTGTGTTATTGAAATATTTTTCAATCAAAACTTTTGAGTTTTGGATCAGTGGTATCAGAGTGGTTTGTCTTGAGAGTGTATAATCTTGAGGATGAGGCCAAGCTACAAGAAGCTTGGGTGGAAAATAATAGAGCTTCCAAACTATCCACCTATTCACTCGAAATGACTTCAAATGGCAGATGACACCAAGACATATGATCCATTTAAGGAAATGATGAATGAATCCCTCCAATGGAAATAAGCATAGATGTTGTAAAAATTCACCCAAATTCTCTAACAACTCTCGATGGGAAATTTTGGTTCCTCGTCTGAACTTCCTAGCTCCTCATCTATGAAACATCCTTTTAGTTCCCCAACACCCTTCAAGGTTCAGTTGAATTTTGATATCCCTAAATTTGAATGCAAAATCAATGCTGATGTGGTAGAAACTTAGTTCAATCAATTGTCTTCCTACTTCTTTGTAAATAAATTTATTGATGGAGAAAAGATCACTTTTACTCTTTTTAAAGCATCATTGCTCATGAAAAATTTGTGAGAAGTGTACAAAAAGAGGTTAAATATAGATGACATTGGCCTTGAGGTGGAGCCTACATGGGATGATTTCATGGAAGTGGTAAAGGAAGAATACTATCCCATTGGAGCATATGATGATCTGTACATAAAGTGGCAACAACTTCAACAAGGAAAGGACTAATATGTTCAAGATTACACTGACATTTTTCATTCTCTATTTGCAAGATTGGGCATCCAATAAAGTGAGAAACATAAGACTCTGAAATATCATGGTGGACTACAATGGTATATATAGGGGGAAATAGAACTCTTCAATTTAGAAACCCTCGGTGAGACATACAAGTTCGTAGTGAAGATTGAGTAGAAACAAGGAAGAAATAATATGAAGAGTTAGCCTTCAAATTGGAAAAGTGACAAGGAAGGTCAAACATGAGGCCAAAATTGGAAGTAAATGGAGTTTCCAGATAAGAAACCCCAAAAAGGGAAGACTAGAAATGGTGTGATTACCACAAAATTGGAACTCAATCTAAAGAAGAATGTCGAGCCATCAAGTCACTACTTTGTCTTATAAACAACCTACAATTGAAGAGGATGAAGAAGAGATTGTAGATGCTAATCCTAATACCATCATTGCTTCATCACAGACCTATGAGGAAAGGTCAGATGACAAGGAAAAATTATTTCACTCTAAATTATGGGTGAAAGGTAAGCCTCAACATTTCATTCTTGATAGTGGGACTCAAAAAAATTTAATCTCTGCTAAAGTTTTAAAAAGTATAAATCTATCGATGAAGCCTCACCCAAACCCATACAGTATTGGATGGTTGAGCCTAGGGAGAGACCTCTGTGTCACCCATTAGTGTCTTCTTTAATATGCAATAAAACCTTTCAAAGATGAAGTCTTGTGTGATGTGGTCAATCTAGATATTTGTGATGTACTCCTTGGCCAGTCATTCATGTATGATCGACATGGCATATATGAATCAAGAAATTGAAGAATCGCCCTCACTCTTGAATTGCAGTACTACAGGGTACTAGAGGTACCACCTCCCACATATATCTCCCTGATTCATGCAAAGCAATGAAAGATATTGGTGGAGAAGACAAAGCAATTCATTCTCATGGTAGTCAAACCATAGAAATCCAAGAAGGTCAATGTTGTAGTTTTGACTACACAATCAACACAATAATAGAAGTAGATGGGACAAATCATAGGAGAATATCATGACTTATTCAAGTCACCCATAGGAGTTCTAATGCATTTCCAAGTAAAACAATCTATAAATTTGATCTTAGCATCACCTTTACCTAACAATCCTGTGTATTGTAGATCAATTTTAGAGAATGATGAGATAAAAAGATAGATTCAAGAATTGATCCAAAAGGGTCAAATCAAACCAATATTTTCACCCTATGGCAGCCCAATTATCTTGGCACTGAAGAAAGATGGAATATGGAGGCTTTGCATTGACTATTGAGCCCTGAATAAAATCATTATGAATAATCACTACCCCCTCCCCAAGAGATGACTTACTGGACCAACTCTGTGGTGCAAATTTCTTCACCAAAATTGATCTCAAATTTGTCTATCACCAAATTCCCATCTATCCCACTGATGTCTAGAAGACTCCATTCAAATTTAAGGAGGTGCTCTTCAAATGGTTGGTTATGCCTTTTGGATTAAGTAATGCACCTGCAACCTTTATGAGGATGATGGATGACATCCTGTGACCCTTCACCAACTCATTCATGGTTTTCTACTTGGATGACATACTCATCTATAGTAGAGCATGTAAAGAACATTTGTAACATGTTCATAAGGTGCTTCAAACCCTTTAGGAGCACAATTTTTATGCAAATATTGACAAATACACATTTAGGATGAAAAAAATTTAGTACTTAGGGTATGTTGTGAATGAAGAAGGGGTCCATGTTGATCTAGAGAAGATTTAGGTTATTCGAGAATGGCCTCATAAAACTTCATAGCTTCTTGGGTCTTGTAAATTTATATCATAGGTTTGTTCTTGAATTCTCACATGTTACTTGGCCACTAACCCAAGTGACTAAAAGTGGAGCCAAAGCTACATTTTAGTGGGGTGAAATCTAATAAAGGGCATTTGAGAATTTAAAAAATAGAATTTGCTCAACCCCTATTCTTGCTTTGCCAAATTTGCATCAACCTTTCAAGTTGATGACATATGTGTCTGAATATGCCATAAGAGATATCATCATGCAACATGGCCATTCTATTACATATCATAGTGAAACTTTCACTGATACATTTAGGAAATACCCAACATATGACAAGGAGCTCTATGCCATTGTACAAACTTGTAAATAATGGAAACACTACCTCTTGGGAAAAGAGACGATGATTCGCATAAAACACAAACCATTGGAATTCATCTTGACATAGAGAAAACTATGAAATGAGAGGCTCCAAAAGTGGGTCACATATCTACAACAATTCCATCTAATAATCAAACACAAGAAGGGGATCTCAAATATGGCTGTAGATTGTATGAGTTATCCACCAATTACTGCACTCACAATAGTTCTTGACCTATGCATACATGAGACTACCACTTGGGGTGTTCTATATGAAGCAGATCCTACCTTTGCTAATACATATTATGTGCTTCAATAAGGTAAACATGTTTCTAATTTCTATTTATAAAATAATGTTCTATGTCATATGGGGCACATTTGTGTTCCAACTACAGAGCAACATAAGATGATAAAGGAAGCACATTTTAGTAAGATAGCAAGACACTTTGGTGTAGAAAATACATTGGAAGTTCTTTAAAAACACTTCTATTGGCCCCATACACAAAAGGATGTGGAAAGGTACCCCAAATCTTTCACCCCATGTGTGATAGCTAAGCCAACAAATAAGAAGCAAAGATTATACACACCATTTCCAGAACCAACCAAGCCTTGGGAATCTGTCTCAATGGATTTTATCTTAGGTTTGCCCACTTTAAAACATGACAAGGACTATATTTTTGTTGTAGTTGATCATTTTTCAAAAATAGCTATCATGATTTCTTGTAAAAAAAATATATTTGCTGAAGAAACTGCTCAACTATATTTTAGTCATGTATGGCTCCATTTTGGTCTCCCCAAGTCCATTAACTCAGATCGAGATAATAGGTTCTTGAGCATATTTTGGTCTACTATATGGAGTATGATGGATACCAGGTAGATGAATTCCACATATTTCCATCTATAGACTGATGGTTAGATAGAAGTGGTGACCCACTTAATTGTTTATATGATTCAGATGTATCACTCCAAACATCCAAACACATGGGATGAGGAGCTTCTTTTCATAACACATGGATACAATTGGGCCCTGCATAACTCAACCAAGCATAGTCCATTCCAAGCATGCTTTAGGTTCTAACCCATGGCACCAATTGATATACCCATTCCATTATCCACCATAGAATACACACCTCATGGGAGATCTAAGGTAGCAAAAGAAACAAAGTTCATTGAACAAATGCAACACATCCAATAGCAAGTTCATGGCATCTTGGAGAAGATGAATCAGAAGTATAATCAATGCCATGAAAAACATAGGATTGCACACCATTTTTATATAGGTGAAAAGGTTTGGTTGTGGCTTTAAAATGAATGACTTGTAGGCCCACACATAAAAATTCAGCCTCTATGATATGGTCCCTACACCATCACTAGAAAAGTTGGGGAAAATGATTTTGAGTTGAACCTACTAGCCTACCTTGGTCTGCATCCAATATTCAATGTGGACCTCCTCAAACCATATCATTCACCTCTATATTATTTTAAATCATGGAATTTGAACCACTTAATCTCCCTTGAGATTGGTGGCCTTCAACATCTTCCTCCTACTTTCAAAATTTGTATAAATGAAGATGTTACCCAAAATATAAATCAAACATCTCTTCTCAGAGATAAGAATATAGTTGTATTGTGATCTTGAGTAATAAATCATCTCTTCTCAGAGAATTCATTATTAATATGTTATTTCTATGTTCTTGAAATATTTGTCAATAAAAACTTTTGAGTTTTGGATCAATGGTATCAGAGTGGCTTGTCTTCAGAGTGTATGATCTTGAGGATGAGGTCAAGCTATAAGAAGCTTGGGTGGAAAACCACAGAGCTTCCAAAACATCCACCTATTCACTCCAAATTACTTCAAATGGTGGATGATACCAAGAAATTTGATCCCTTCAAGGAAATGGTGAATGAAGCCCTCCAATGGAAACAAGCACAGATGTTGCAATAATTCAGCCAAATTCTCCAACAACTCCTGATGGGAAATTTTTGCTCCTCATCTACACTTCCTAGCTCCTCATCTAAGGAATTTCCTTTCATTTCCCCAACACCCTTCAAGTTTTAGGTGAATTTTGATATCCCTACATCTGAAGGCAAAATCAATGCTGATGCAGTAGAAAACTAGTTGGATCAATTTTCTTCCTACTTCTCTGTAAATAGGTTCATCGATGGAGAAAAGATTAATTTTGCTTTTTTGAAAGCATCATTTCATATGAAAAATTGGTGAGAAGTGTATAAAAATAGGTTCAGTATAGATGACATTGGCCTTAAGGAGGAACCTACCTAGGATGATTTTGTGGAAGACGTAATTGAAGAATACTATCCTATTGGAGCATATGATGATTTGTACATATAATGGCAACAACTTTTCCAAGGTAAGGACCAATCTATTCAAGATTACACTAACATTTTTTTATTCTCTATCTACAAGTTTGGGCATCCAAGAAAGTGAGAAACATAAGACTCTCAAATATTGTGGTGGACTACAATAGTACAAATGGGGGAAAATAGAACTCTTCAATTTAGAAACCCTTGGTGAGGCATACAAGTTTTTAGTGAAGATTGAGCAGAAGCATGGAAGAAAGGATATGAAGAGTCAATATTCAAAATGGAAAACTAAAAAAGGTCAAACACAAGGCCAAAATTGGAAGCAAAAGGAGTTTCAAGATAAGAAACCTCAAAAAGAGAAGACTAAAAAATGGTATGATTACAAAAAAATTGGAACTCATTCCAAAGAAGAATGTCGAGCCATCAAGTCATTCCTTTCTGAGTCAAAATACTCAACATCTAATGCTCTATCTAATACAAAACCTACAGTCAAAGAGGATGAAGAAGAGATTGTAGATGTTGAATATGATACCATCATTGTTTCATCATAGACCTTTGAAGAAAAGCTAGATGATAAGGAAAGATTTTTTCACTCTAAATTATGGGTAAAAGTTAAGCCTCTGCATTTCATTCATGATAGTCAGAGTCAAAAGAATTTGTTCTCTACTAAAGTTGTGAAAAGTATAAATCTATCCATGAAGCCTCACCCAAAGCCATACAATATTGGATAGTTAAGCCCAGGGAGAGACCTCCATGTCACCCTTCAGTGTCTTCTTTTATATGCAATAAAAAATTTCCAAGATGAAATATTATGTGATGTGGTCAATCTAGATGTTTTTGATGTACTCAATGGTTAGTCATTCATATATGATTGACATGGCATCTATAAATCATGAACCTGAAGAATCACCCTCACTCTTGGAACATGGTGCTATAGTGTACTAGAGGTACCACCTCCCACATCTATCTCCCTGATTAGTGCCAAGCAATGTAAGATATTGGTGGAGAAGACAAAGAAATTCGTTCTTATGGTGGTCAAACCATAGAAATCCAAGAAGGTCGATGTTGTTGTCTTGACTACACAATCAACACAATAATAGAAGTAGATGGGATAAATCATAGGAGAATATGATGACTTATTCAAGTCACCCATGGGAGTTCCACTGCATTGCCAGGTAAAACACTATATCTATTTGATCCTAGGATCACCTTTGCCTAATATTCCTCTGTATCACAGATCCATTTTTGAGAATGATGAGATAAAAATATATACTCAAGAATATATCCAAAAGGGTCACATCAAGCCAAGTTATTCACCCTATGGTAGCCTGATTTTCTTGGCACCAAAGAAAGATAGAACATGGAGGCTTTGAATTGACTATCGAACCCTGAATAAAATCACTTTGAAGAAATTCTACCCGCTCCCAAGGATTGATGACCTACTGGACCAACTCCAAGGTGTGAATTTATTCACCAAAATTGACCTCAAATCTGGCTATCACCAAATTCCCATCTATCCCACTGATGTCTGGAAGACTGCATTCAAATCTAAGGAGGGAATCTTCGAATGGTTGGTTATTCCTTTTGGCTTAACTAACATACCTACAACCTTCATGAGGATGATGGATTACATCCTGAAACCCTTCACCAACTCATTCATGGTTGTCTACCTCGATGACATACTCATCTATAGCAGAGCATGGGAAGAACATTTACAACAAGTTCATAAGGTGCTTCAAAATCTTTGAGAGCACAAGCAGTATGCAAATCTCAATAAATGCACATTCAGGATGAAAAAAATTTAGTACCTAGGGTACGTTGTGAATGAGGAAGGGGTCCATGTCGATTCAAATAATATTTGGGTTATTTGAGAATGGCCTACACCAAGGAAACTCATAAAACTTCACAACTTCTTAGGTCTTGTAAATTTCAATTGAAAGTTTATTCTTGGATTCTCACATGTTGCTTGGCCACTAACCCAAGTGACTAAAGGAGGATCTAAAGCTACATTTTAGTGGGTTTAAATACAACAAAGGGCATTTGAGAATTTGAAGAATATACTTTACTTATCCCCTATTCTTGCCTTGCCAGATTTACATCAACCTTTTGATTTGATGATAGATGCATCTAAATATGCCATGGGAGCTGTCATCATGCAACATGGCTATTTTTTTACATATCATAGTGAAAATTTCACTGATATAGTCAGGAAATACCAACATATGAAAAGGATCTCTATGCCATTGTTTAAGTCTACAAATAATGGAAACACTACATCTTGGGGAAAGAGATGGTCATCCATACTGACCCCAGACCTTTGGAATTCATCCAGATGTAGAGAAAACTATGTGAGAGGAACCAAAAGTGGGCCACATATCTATAAAAATTCAATCTGATAATAAAACACAAGAAGGGGAGATCAAATATGGCCACAAATTATTTGAGTTGCCCACCAATTACATTACTCATAACAGTTTTTGACCTATGCAGACATGAGACTACCACTTAGGGTGCTCTGTATGAAGTAGATCCTATCTTTATTAAAACATATTAGGTTATTTAAGAATGTAAATATGTTTCTTTTTTATATTTGAAAGATAATTTCCTATGTTATATGGGGCACATCTGTGTTCCAACTGTAGAGCAACAAAATATGATATGAGAAGCACATTTTAGTAGCACAACTAGACACTTTGGTGTAGAAAACACATTGGAAGTTCTTCAAAAACACTTATATTAGTCCCATATGTGAAAGGATGTGTAAAGGTACCTCAAATCTTGTACCCCATGTGTGATACCTAAGCCAACAAATAAGAATCACGGATTGTAATGCCATTGCCAAAACTAACCAGGCCTTGGGAATCTATCTCAATAGATTTTCTCTCAAGTTTGCCCACTTCAAAACATGGCAAGGATTATATTTTTGTTGTAGTTGATCATTTTTCAAAAATGGATATCATGATTACTTGTAATAAGAATATATCTGCTGAAGAAATTGCTCAACTATATTTTAGTCATGTATGGCTCCATTTTGGTCTCCCCAAGTCCATTAACTCAAATCAAGATAGTAGGTTCCTGAGCATCTTCTGGTCCACTCTATGGAAGATGATGGATACAAAGCTGATGAAGTCCATAGCCTTCCATCCATAGACTAATGGTCAGATATAAGTGGTGAACCACTTTATTATTCACATGATTTAGATGTATCACTCTAAACATCCACACACATAGGCTGAGGGGCTTCTTTTCATACAAAATAGATAAAATCGGGCCCTACATAACTCAACCAAGCACAATCCATTTAAAGTTTTCTTTGGGTTCAAACCCATGGCACCAATTGATATACCCATTCCATTGTCCACCATGGAATACATAGCTCATGGGATATCTAAGGAGTAAAAGAAACAAAGTTCATTGAACAATGTAATACATCTAGCAGCAAGTTCATGACATCTTCGAGAAGATGAATCATAAGTATAAGCAATGTCATGATAAATATAAGATTGCACACAATTTTTATGTAGGTGATAAGGTTTAGTTTTGGATTCTAAAGGAATGCCTAGCAAGCCCACATAGAAAAATTTGGCCTCTACGATATTGTCCCTACACCATCACAAAAAAATTTGGAGAAAATACTTTTGAGTTGAACCTACCAGCCTACCTTGGTCTACATCCAATATTCAATGTGGAGCTCCTCAAACCATATCATCCACTTCTATTAGACACTTTAGTCATATCATAATAAGTAGACATTGATGAACTTGATTCACAGAGTTTTGCTCCAGTGGAGGAAGATCAGATTGTTGACACCTGGATGAAGACAACAAGAGGATGCTCTATTCCACTTTATCAGATGGTCAAAAGGGGCCAACTTAGCCACCAAGGTGAGTGGCTCATAGAGAATAAAATTAAGACACAACTGCCACACTTGATGAGGAATATTGATGCAATGGGGACCATTGCTTCTCAAGAATGGAGGAATTAATTGGGCAACACTTCAGGTGACAATTCAGGCGACAGTTCTACCCTAATTGATAATAGAACATTTGGGAGCCATAACTATTTCACTATAGCTCCAATTGACTCCCATTTTGAACTATTGGAAAGATAAGAATGAGGAAAACATGGTGAGATGGCATTGAGATATTATTGGTGGGTTTATCCATTGAAAACCCAACGGAAGTGCCCCAAATTTCAATTTTAGTAGTGTAGTCTAAAAATAGTAATTCCTTGAAATTTTATATTATTTAAATTGTGGAAGTCAAACCACTTAATCTCCCTCAAGATTGGTGACCTTAAAAATCCTCCTCCTACTTTCAAAATGTGTATAAATGAAGACGTAACCCAAAATGGAAATCAAACATCTCTTCCTAGAGATAAGCATATAGTTGTATTGTGATATTGAGTAATAAAACATATCTTCTCAGAGAATTCATTATTACTATGTTATTTTCATTTTTTTGAAATATTTTTAAATCTAAACTTCTATGTTTTGGATCAATGGTATCAGAGAGACTTGTCTTGAGAGTGTATGATCCTGAGGATGAGGTCAGGCTACAAGAAGCTTGGCTGGAAAACAATAGAGCTTCCAAACTATCCACCTATTCGATCCAAATGACTTCAAATGGTGGATGAAACTGAAACATTTGATCCCTTCAAGGAATAGTGAATGAATCCCTCCAATGGCAATAAGCATAAATGTAAAAATTCAACTAAATTCTCTAATAACTCTCGATGGGAAATTTTGGCTCCTCATCTGCACTTCTAGGCTCCTCATCCACAAAATGTACTTTTAGTGTCCCAACACCCTTTAAGGTTTAGGTGAATTTTGATATCCATAAATTTAAAGGCAAAATTGATGTTGATCTATTTAAAAATTGGTTAGATAAATTATCTTCCTACTTCTTTGTAAATAAATTCACTGATGGAGAAAATATCACTTTTTCTCTTTTAAAAGCATCATTGCCCATAAAAAATTGGTGGGAAGTGTACAAAAAGAGGTTTAGTACAAATGACATTAGCCTTTAGGTGGAACCTACTTGGGATGATTTCATGGAAGTAGTAAAGGAACAATACTATCCCATTGGAGCATATGATGATCTATACATATAGTGGAACCAACTTTACCAAAATAAGGACCAATCTGTTCAAGATTACACTGACATTTTTCATTCTCTATCTATAAGATTGGGCATCCAAAAAAGTGGGAAACATAAGACTCTAAAATATCATGGTGGACTATGTTGTCCCCCAAAAATATCACTCATTTTTGGGACAACATTTGAACTATTTTGGTCTTACAGACCAAAATTGTCTCTTCCCTTTTCAAAATTTGTCCTGGGCATTCAAATTCCTCATTTTTCAAGCTTCTCAAAAATATATGGACTCTACAAGCTTAAATCTATGGACTTTGCAGGCTTAAATCTATAGACTCTATAGGCTTGCATTTACGGACTCAACAGGAAGAGAAATATATGAACTCATCAGGAAAAGAAAATCTACAGACTCTGCAGGCCAAGTTCAATGGGCTTCACAGGTTGATTTCTACGAACTCTTTCAAGGTTAGAGAAAACTACAGACTTGGTTTTTATGGACTTTGCAGGTAGGTTCATTTCTACAGGTTCAAAGGCTTTTGCAAGTGGATTCAATCAAAAGAATCAGTTTCCAACACTTAGTCATTTTTGGGATTGGTTCAGTGCCTTGGTTCAATAAAAAATCTCCATCGACAAGCATCTAAGCAAGAATCCAACCATTGAACCATTTACTTGTTGAACCTTGAACCATTTTGGTTCAATGGGTTCAACAAGTTCAAAGGTTTAACGTCATCAACAAGAGTTAAGTGCTTCATCAAGGTTCAATGTCATCGACTTCAAAACACTTATCAAAAAGAAGAAGACTTCAAACATTGAACCATTAAACCACTTTGGTTCAAAGGTTCAATAGGTTTAACATTTTTGGTTCAACGAAAGAATTTACAAAGGACTTAGCCAAATCGAAGGGAATGAACCATTGAACCATTGAACCAAAGCTTGGTTCAACGGTTGGTTCAATGCTTTGGTTCAATCAAATGGTTCACTCAGTTGGTTCATCAAATGGTTCATTGGCTTAGTTCAAATCTTGGTTCATCAACTTGGTTCAAAAATTGGTTCAAAGTGTGATCAGAACAATTTTGTAGACTTTTTTTCCATAGGAAATATCCATAGACTTTTTGTCCGCGGGAAATGTCCGCAAAATTTTTGTTTGTGGGAAATGTCTGCGGACTTTTTTTCCATGGGAAGTGTCTATTGGAGAAATCCTGGGGAAAATGCCTATGGAGAAAACCTAGGGAAAAAGTTTTTGGGAATGTCCATGAGAGACTCCAAAGAAAAGGCCGCCATAGGACCCCGAAGGGCAGGTGCCCTTGCGGGGGACTCTCGACTGCCAACTTAAAGGAAACTCCCCCAAAGCTGAAGGGTCACCTTCCCTTCGGGAAGATGAAAAATAGGAAAGTTGAAGAAGTACCAAGGGGTGACGTGCTTGAAGACATCCAATTCAAGATAGCAAACTAGTCGTTGAAAACGTAGTGACGGGTGCACGAACGTCAATTTCAAAGCTCAAAAAATAGTCGTTGATCCTTTTAATCTACAGACCCAAATGCATTCACAGGATTTAATGCCAAGACCAATATGAAGAAACTAAGTAGTAGAGCATCAAATTGAATCAAGGACCTGATTCACTTAACCAAAAAAAGAGGAATGATGAAGAAGGATCAGATTGCCAGGTGGACATTGAAAGATGCAAAATTTCAATAGTGTGACTTGTTTCTCTGCATTGATAAAAACAAATGGGTAGATGACCCTAAATTCCAGCCTATCTTTTTAACAAATTTCAATGCAACATGATGTGTTACTATTCCTGAGTCCTTCTTGAAGAGGCTATATAAGGGACTCTCTTTTATTGTAAATGTATCTCTTTCTGACAATCAGAAATGAAACTCTGCCCAAATTGAAAGACATTATTGAGACTTTGAGCTCAGATTGTTGATCATATTTTGTTATTGGAATAATAAATCAAGTGATTTTTCAGACTTTGTGCTATGATATCTTTGTTTTTGGGGAAACTGTTCCTATGTCTTTTTCCTTAATATATTTTTTGTTCCTTTAATTCAACAAGAAGGATTAGTAAAATTAGTTAGGAAGGTGTCCTGAAGTCAACTATGGAGAGACTTTATGCCCCCATAATTGCCTTTCAGTGTGTTTTCATTTCATTTCTATGTAAAGGACCTTGGAACAACTTTGTTCCCTCATTGTCCTTCGTATCTCACTCTTGGGCAATTCAGGTGGAGACTTTGTGCTGCATCTCAATTTGCTGGTTGCACGTCCTTGGTTACATTTTACAATTACTACCTGGAGTATTCTTGTGGCTTGCTGAATATTACTTCTAAAAGAAGAGGAGTGCTTTTTGTCATTTTCCTTAAGTTTTTCCTTTGATCTGCATGCACCATCTCTAAAAAAAGAGAGATGGATGGTTTGTCCTACCCTTGAGTATTATTTTCTATATATATATATATATATATATATATATCATATCTATAGGAAACCTCCCCTTGATGAGAGGAGAGATTAGTCCCTTTTTGATGTGGTAAACCTACACATTTGGATGACTAATCTTCTTACTTTGGCTGATTAGACCTATTTTGTTTATCAATACGCTGATCGACAAAATATTCAACCAACAGTTTTTGGCAACTCTGCTAGGGATATACATAATTTTGTGCAATTTGGAACCTCAAGTTTTAGATTGAAACATCACCTATGTCTTACCCATTATCATTATAACCATTATCTATTACAGACTCTTGTGACTCCATTTCATGTCTTACCCATTATCCATTTATAGCCTTGCCATCTTCCTCCACCTCTGTTATTTTATCTGGTCTGCAAAAACTAGAGTTGCTGGGAAAGAGTGCGCAGTTTAAAGCCTCAAGCTTCAAACTGAAGCAAAGTCAATTCTTTTCCATTTTTGTTTCACAATCTGGTGGATTCAAGGTATACACGAAGCCAAAGGTATTATTGACCCTGTATTTGAGTTGGTACAGAAAAGTGATTTTGATCTGTTTCCTTCACCATCTCATCTCCAACGAACCAAGAGCTTTCCTCCTACTAAAGTCAGATCTCCATTGCCAAATGAAGTATCCACTTCTACTTTTGATAAAGATTTGCCAATAATTACCCCTCTGATATTTGTTATTCCTCCTTTTCATAATCCTGTAATGGCAGTTCAAAGCCCCTGGGGTAATGCATTTGGTCCTCTCAATCTTACTCCACCTCTACATGAGCTTTCACGTAGTTCAAGGAAGAATTTACCCAAATTCTATGGTGATGGGAAAGTTCATCCTGATGAATACATTACAGCCTTCAACATATCTTGTGGAGTAATTGGAGTAGAATTTGAAGATGTAGCAGTCAGGCTATTTGTAGAAACATTACAAAGTGCTGTTGCAGAGTGGTTTTATCATCTACAGGCTCAGTCAATGACTGATTGGAATACTCTTAAAGATAAGTTTGAAGCTAGATTCAAACCTGTAGAAGATGCACATGCACTTTGGCTCAACTTACATAGATGAAGAAAGAGCCTTATGAACCAATGAGAGACTTTATAGCCAAATTTGACAAACTAAGGTATAGAATTCCTATAATTACTTGACCTACAGCTGAGAATCTCAAATGCTTCTTCATTAATTCTTAGTTACCTTAAGTAAGTTTTATGTTGAGACATGCTGGTCAAATAGATCTTGCTATAGCTCAACATTTGGCCATTGAGGTAGAAGATGATCTCGTCTTAGCATGGAAGATAAGAAGAGATCCAAATAGAAATAGATCGTCATCATCTTCTAAATATTCATCTACAAGCACCACTAATCCAATAGTGCAAAAGCTAGAAAATGAAGTGCTAGCCTTGAAAAGACAAATCATGCAAGGAATCTATTCTACTCCTTCATACAGAGATATGCCAAGAAGGACATTTCTAAATCAGTCATATCAAGGCAATGCTACCAAGAATCAAGGGCAGCTAGATCATCTTTCTCCCCCACAAGGGAAACTTGCCCTTGAAACTCCTCCAACCAACTCAGCAGTTGGATATTTGGAAATAGAACATACTTTCTCTTTCCAGCCTAAATTGAATCAAAAAATGATGTTGATCTCTTCATAGAGGATCAAGAAGAATCAGTTGGCGACTCCCACATTGGTTTCCTGAACTACCAGGATGAGCCCAGAAGCAAAGAAAAAGCTATTGATGGATCATATGTAGTGTTTACCAGGTCCAAGAACAAATTAGTTCAGCAAGCTGATAAAGGGAAGACAAAGGAGCAACCTCAACCAACAATTACAATTGCTAAGCGTGGAACCAGTCTGCCTTTCCAGTCAAAGGATCCAGTGATCACCTAAAATGTAAGTACATCAATTTCACCTTCACCTTCTACTTCAATTTTTCAAACCAACTCTCCTCCCATCCCTCCTAAAACCCAAAAGGTTGAAATGCTTTCCTCTTTACCTAGTCCAATTCAACCATTTGACATAATTGATCATGTCAAAAAGACCAAACTACAAATGTCTAAATTTTAATACTTGCAGTCCAATCTTGATCAATTGAATAGGTCGATCCAATGTGTCAAGAACCAAACCGTCCCTACAAGACAAGAGGTTAAGAAAATAATTCTTGATTCCCTAAATAACATACCCATTAAAAATAACCTTATCATTACTCTTCCAGCTACTCCTAGGAAAATAGAACCTTTCTATGTTTCCCTATTAATAAATGGTCACAAGCTGAGTAACTGTATTATAGACTTAGGCGCATCTAACAATGTCATGCCTACTAAAGTAGCTGAGTCTTTGGGCCTCACACTAACCAAGACATTTGGGAGATGTTTTTCCATGGAGAACAAGCAAGTACCACTACTGGGGCAAATCAAAGATGCCCAATTTGCATTGGCAACCTTTCTAGACAAGAGAATCAAGATGACTGTCTTGGTGGCTGACGTCCTAGCATCCTATGGCATTTTGCTTGGATAAAATTTCTGCAAAGACATGGGAGGAGAATTAAGCATGGACCTGATTGAGGCAAGAATCCTTATCAAAGGTGTAATGAAGAGATTACTCCCTGAAAAGGAAGAAAAATATGTGGTCACCTAAACATTAGCCCCTGCAGAACAAATTCTATTTGAGTCTTCAAGCAGGGGTAATTATTTCTTGACCACAAAGAATGTTCATGTTTCTACAGACCAAAGTCTTGTGGTTGATAATCCAAGAATTGATCCAAACAAGACTTTGGGAGAATTGGTAGGGTGCAGTACAAATAAGGAAGGATCTTCCATCTCTAATGAAGAGAAATATGATAAGAGATTAGCTTCTGATGATGCTTGGATCCTGAAATCCAATGACAATAATTCTTCCACCAACGATGGAGTTAGGACTGTATTGATACCTCCTCAAGGAGATATTCTTACTTCATGCAATTTTCAAGTCAGCAACATCAACAACACAACTTGATGTGAATCTCTATTGCTTGAATTGAAGATTGCTCAAGATGAAGAAATCAAACTCCTTCACATCAAAGGAGATGCTAAACTAATAGTTTGTCAGGAGTTTGATGTGGACAATCCAATCATATGCTAGACTGAACCAGAAGAACAACCAATTATGATAATGGACCATGCTCCTGTAAATCAAAATCAGGCAAAGGAACCCTTCGCAGGGAAAGCAAGGAGTTATGGATTTCAAATTGAAGACCACATCTTGTCATGGGACAAGAAGAAGATAAAGCCAAGAGGAAGACATAGAAAATTGGTTTCCTAATGGAGAGCTCCATTCGCCTATCACCATTTCTAGGGGCCAAATGGTTTCCTGTTGGTTTACCAGGATAGAGCACTATTTTCACTATCTCTCAAGAAGCAACATCTAAAATACTTCAATTCTTGAAGCATCAAATCATTTCATCTGTATATATGTATATTTGTATAGTTTTTAATTCTATTTTATTTTATTTGTTTCCATTTTTGATGCCCTTCATTCTGGGTAACATGACTCTGTAGCCCAATGGTACACATGAAGACACTAGAGATTTTGGATTCTACTCCCTTCAATTCTTTTTATAATTGATAGAAGTTACCCAACTGGGGATAGTTATTGTTCCCCAAAAATATCACTCATTTTTGGGACAACATTTGAACTATTTTGGTCCTATAGACCAAAATTGTCTCTTCCCTTTTCAAAATTTGTCCTGGGCATTCAAATTCCTCATTTTTCAAGCTTCTCAAAAATATATGGACTCTGCAGGCTTAAATATATGGAATCTACAGGCTTCCATCTATAGACTCAGTAGGAAGAGAAATCTACAGACTCAGTAGAGAAAGAAAATCTATAGAATCTGCAAGCCAAGTTCAATGGGCTTCACAGGTTGATTTCTACGGACTCTTTCAAGGTTAGAGAAAACTATAGACTTGGTTTCTACGGACTCTGTAGGTAGGTTAATTTCTACAGGTTCAAAGGCTTCTGTAGGAGGGTTCAATCAAAAGAATCAGTTTCCAACACTTAGTCATTTTTGGGATTGGTTCAGCACCTTGGTTCAATCAAAAATCTCCATCGGCAAGCATCTAAGAAAGAATCCAACCATTGAACCATTGAACCGTTGAACCTTGAACCATTTTGGTTCAATGGGTTCAACAAGTTCAAAGGTTCAACATCATCGGCAAGAGTTAAGTGCTTCATCAAGGTTCAACATCATTGGCTTCAAAACACTTATAAAAAAGAAGAAGACTTGAACCATTGAACTGTTGAACCATTGAACCACTTTGGTTCAAAGGTTCAACGGGTTCAAGGTTCAATAGGCTCAACACATTTGGTTCAATGAAGGAATCTCCAAAAGACTTAGCCAAATTGAAGAGAATGAACCATTGAACCATTGAACCAAAGCTTGGTTCAATGGTTAGTTTAATGCTTTGGTTCAATCAAATAGTTCACTCAGTCGGTTCATCAAATGGTTCATCAGCTTAGTTCAAATCTTGGTTCATCAGCTTGGTTCAAAGCGTGATCGAAACAATTCTACAGACTTTTTGTTTGCAGGAAATATCCATGAAATTTCTGTCAACAAGAAATTTTTGCGGACTTTTTGTCCACAGGAATTGTCCGTGGGAGAAAGCCCAGAGAAAATGCCCGTGGAGAAAACCCAGGGAAAAAGTCCACGGGAATGTCCGTGAGAGACTCCAAAGAAAAGGCCACCGAAGGACCCCAAAGGGTAGGTGCCCTTGCGAGGGAATATCAATTGCCAACTTAAAGGACACTCCCCCAAAGCTGAAGGGTCACCTTCCCTTTGGGAAGATGCAAAATAGGAAAGCCGAAGAAGGACCAAGGCGTGACGCGCATGAAGATGTCAAATTCAAGAAAATGAACTAGCCATTGAAAACATAGTGATGGGTGCACAAATGTCAATTTCAAAGCTCATAAAATAGCCATTGATCCTTATAATCTACAGACCTAAATGCATTCACAGGCTTTAAGGCCAAGACCAGTAGGAAACGACTAAGGAGTAAAGCATCAAATTGAATCAAGGACCCGATTCACTTAACCAAAAAAAGAGGAATGATGAAGGATTAGATCACCAGGTGGACATTGAACGATGCAAAATTTCAATAGCATGACTTTTTTCTCTGTATTGATAAAAAAAAATGGGTAGATGCCCCTGAATTCTAGCTTGTCTTCTTAACAAATTTCAATGCAACATGATGTGTTACTGTTCCCGAGTCCTTCTTGAAGAGGCTATATAAGGGACTCTCTTTTATTGTAAATGTATCTCTTTTTGACAATCAGAAATGAAACTCTGCCCAAATTGAAAGACATTACTAAGACTTTGAGCTCAAATTGTTGATCATATTTTGTTATTGGAATAAGAAAGCAAGTGACTTTTCAGACTTTGTGCTTTGATATCTTTATTGTTAGGGAAACTATTCTTATGTCTTTTTCCTTAATATATTTTTTGTTCCTTTAATTCAAAAAGCAGGATTAGTGAAATTAGTCAGGAAGGTGTCTTGAAGTCAACTGTGGAGAGACTTTGTGCCCCCATAATTGCCTTTCAGTGTGTTTTCTTTTCATTTATGTGTAAAGGACCTTGGGATGACTTTGTGCCCTCATTTTCCTTCATATCTCACTCTTGGGAAATTTAGGGGGAGACTTTGTGCTGCATCTCGATTTGCTGGTTGCTACGTCTTTGGTTACATTTTGCAATTACTACCTGGAGTATTCTTGTGGCTTGCTGAATAGTACTTCTGAAAGAAGAGGAGTGTTTTCTATCATTTTCCTTGAGTTTCTCCTTTGATCCACATGCATCATCTCTAAAAAAAGAAAGATGGATGGTTTGTCCTACCCTTGAGTATTATTTTATGTTTATATATATATACATATACATATACATATATATATATATATATATGTATATATATATATCTATACACACACACACACACACACACACACACACACATATATATATATAGGGAACCTCCCCTTGATGAGAGGAGAGATTAGTCCCTTTTTGATGCAGTAAACCTACACATTTGGATGACTAATCTTCTTACTTTGGCTGATCAGACCTATTTTGTTTATCAGTACACTGATCGAGAAAATATTCAACCAACAAACTACAATGGTACATATGGGGGGAAATGAAACTCTTCAATTTGGAAACCTCGGTGAGGAATACAAGTTCACATTAAATATTGAGTAGAAGCATGGAATAAATGATACGAGGAGTCAACCTTTGAAATGGAAAATTTATAAGGAAGGTCAAACATGAGGCTAAAATTGGAAGCGAAAGGAGTTTCAAGATAAGAAACACCAAAAAAGGAAAACTGAAAAATGGTATTATTACTAAAAAATTGGAACTCACTCCAAATAAGAATGTCGAGCCATCAATTCATTACTTTCTGAGTCATAATACTCGACATCTACTGCTATATCTCATACACAACCTACATTTGAAGAAGATGAAAAAGAGATTGTAGATGATGAGCCCGATACCATCATTGCTTCATCATAGACCCATGAGGAAAGGCTAGATAATAAGGAAATATTGTTTCACTCCAAATTATGGGTAAAAGGTAAGCCTCTACATTTCATTCTTGAAAGTGGGAGTAAAAAGAATTTAATCTCTACTAAAGTTGTGAAAACTCTAAATCTATCCATGAAGCTTCACCCAAAGCCATACAGTATTGGATGGTTGAGACCAGGGAGAAACATTTGTGTCACCCATCAGTGTATTATTTCATATGCAATAAAACTTTTCCAAGATGAAGTCTTGTGTGATGTGGTCAATCTAGATGTTTGTGATGTAATCTTTGGTCAGTTGTTCATATATGATCAACATGGCATCTATGAATCAAGAACCCAAAGAATCACCTTCACTCTTGGAATACAATGCTACAGGGTACCTAAGGTACCACCTTCCACATCTGTCTCCTTGATTAGTGCTAAATAATGTAAGAGATTGGTGGAGAAGATAAATCAATTCATTCTCATGGTGGTCAAACCATAGAAATCTAAGAAGGCTGATGTTGTAGTCTTGACTACATAATCAACACAATAGAAGCATATGGGATAAATCATAGGAGAATATGATGACTTATTCAAGTCACCCATGGGAGTTCTAATGCATTACCAGGTAAAACACTATATCAATTTGATCTTAGGATCACCTTTGCCTAGCAATCTTATGTATTGCAGATCAGTTTTGGAGAATGATGAGATAAAAAGATAGATTCAAGAATTGATCCAAAAGGGTCACATCAAGCCAATCTCTTCACCCTTTGGTAACCTGATTGTCCTAACACTAAATAAAGATGGAACATGGAGGCTTTGCATTGACTATCGAGCCCTGTATAAAATCACTGTGAAGAATCACTACCCCCTCCACAAGATTGATGATCTACTAGACCAACTCTATGGTGCAAATTTATTCACCAAAATTGATCTCAAATATGGATATCACCAAATTCCCATCGATCCTATCGATGTCTAGAAGACTACATTCAAATCTAAGAAGGGGCTCTTCGAATGATTGGTTATGCCTTTTGGCTTAACTAACACACCTGCAACCTTCATGAGGATGATGGATGACATCTAATGACCCTTTACCAACTCATTCATGGTTGTCTACCTAGATGACATACTTATCTATAGTAGAGCATGGGAAGAACATTTACAACATGTTCGTAAGGTGCTTCAAACTCTTTGGGAGCATAAGTTATATGAAAATATTGAAAAATGCACATTCAAGATGAAAACATTTTAGTACCTAGGGTACATTATGAATGAGGAAGGGGTCCATGTCAATCTAATAATATTTGGGTTATTTGAGAATGGCCTACACTAAGGACCCTCACAGAACTTCATAGCTTCTTAGGTTTTCCAAATTTATATCATAGGTTTGTTCTTAGATTCTCACATGTTGGTTGGCTACTAACCCAAGTGACTAAAGGAGGAGATAAAGCTACATTTTAGTAGGGTGGAATACAATAAAGGGCATTTAAGTATTTGAGGAACAGACTTTGCTTAGCCCCTGTTCTTGCCTTGCCAAATTTACATCAACCTTTTGATTTGATGAAAAATATGTTTGAATATGCCATGGAAGTTGTCATCATGCAACATGGCCATCTTGTTGCATATCATAGTGAAAATTTCATTGATATAGTCAGGAAATAACTAACATATGACAAGGAGCAATATGTCATTCTACAAGCCTACAAATAATAGAAACACTACATCTTGGGGAAAAATATGGTCATCCACACTGACCATAGACCATTAGAATTCATCTAGACATAGAGCTAATTATGAAATGAGAGGCTCCAAAAGTGGGCCACATATCGACAACAATTACATCTAATAATCAAACATAAGAAGGGGAGCTCAAATACCATTACAGATTGTTTGAGTTTCCCACCTATTACTACACTCACAATAGTTCTTGACCTATGTAGACATGAGACTACCACTTGGGGTGCTCTGTATGAAGCAGATATAGCCTTTGCTGATACATATTAGATGATTCAAGAAGGTAAACATGTTTTTGATTTATATTTGTAAGATAATGTCCTCTTTCATATGGGGCACATCTGTGTTCTAGCTATAGAGCAACATAAGATGATATGGGAAGCACATTTTAGTAGAACAACTAGACATGTTGATGTAGAAAAGACATTGGTAGTTCTTCAAAAACACCTCAACTAGACTCATATGAGAAAGGGTGTGGAAAGTTACCTCAAATATTTCACCCCATGTGTGATAGCCAAGAAAATAAATAATAAGCATGTATTATACACACTATTACCAGAACCAACTAGGCCTTAGGAATCTATCTCAATAGATTTTCTCTCAGGTTTGCCCACTTCAAAACATGGCAAGGACTGTATTTTTGTTATAGTTGATCATTTGTAAAAAATGGCTATGATGATTGCTTTTAAGAAACATATATCTGCTGGAAAAACTGCTCAAATTTATTTTATTCATGTGTATCTCCATTTTGGTCTCCCCAAGTCCATTAATTTAGATCGAGATAGCAGTTTCTTGAGCATCTTCTGGTCCACTCTATGGAAGATGATGGATACCAAGCTGATGAATTCCATAGCCTTCCATCCATAGATTGATGGTCAAATATAAGTGGTGAACCACTTGATTTTTCACATAATTCAGATGTATCACTCTAAACATTCATGCACATGGGCTGAGGGGCTTCTTTTCATACAACATGGATATAATCGGGCTCTACATAGCTTGACCAAACACAATCCATTCCAAGTATGCTTCAGGTTCCAACCCATGGCACCAATTGATATAGCTATTCCATTCTCCACCATGGAATACACAGCTCATGGGAGATCTGAGGCAACAAAAGCAACAAAGTTCATTGAACAAATTCAACACATCCAGTTGTAAGTTCATGACATCTTTAAGAAGATGATTTAGAAGTGTAAGCAATGCCATGACAAACATAAGATTGCACACCATTTTGATATAGGTGATAATTTTTAGTTATGGTTTCTAAAATAATGACTTATAGGCCCACATAGAAAAAATTGGCCTCTACGATATGGTCCCTACACCATCACCAAAAAAATTGGAGAAAATGCTTTTGAGTTGAACCTACCAGCCTACCTTGGTCTGCATCCAATATTCAATGTGTTGCTCTTAAAACTATATCATCCATATTTTTTAGATATTTCAATCATAGTAGAACAAATAGGCATTGATGAGCTTGATCTGTAGAGTTTTTTTGTAGAGGAGGAGGATCAGATTATGGACACCTAGATGAAGACAATAAGAGGATGCTCTATTCTGCTTTATCGAGTGGTCAAAACGGGCCAGCTTAGCCACCAAGGTGAGTGGATCATAGATAATAAAATTAAGACACAAATTTCACACCTAATGATGAATATTGATTCAATGGGGACCACTACTTCTCAAGGAGGGAGGAATAATTTGAGCAACAATTCAGGTGACGCTTCTACCCCAATTGATGATGAAACTTCTAGGAGCCATAACGTTTACATCATAGCTCAAATTGACTCCTCGTTTGAACCATTGGAAAGATAATAATGAGGAGAACATAGTGAGATGGTATCAATATTTTCTTAGTGGTTTTTGACATAAAAAACCCAATGTAAGTGCCCCAAATTTTAATTTTAGTAGTGTAGTCTTAAAATAGTAAGTTTCTAAAAATAGTAATTTCTTGAATTCTTTATTTTTTTAAATCATGGAAGTTGAACCAATTAATCTCCCTCAATATTGGTGACCTTACACATCTTCCTCCTACTTTAAAAATATGTATAAATAAAGATGTAACCCAAAATGGAAATCAAACATCTCTTCCTAGAAATAAGCATATAGTTGTATTGTGATCTTGAGTAATAAAACATCTCTTCTCAGAGAATTCATTATTACTATGTTATTTTTATGTTCTTTAAATATCTATCAATTAGAAATTTTGAGTTTTGGATCAGTGGTATCAGAGCGGTTTGTCTTGAGAGTGTATGATCCTGAGGATGAGGTCAGGCTACAAGAAGCTTGGGTGGAAAACAACAAAGTTTCTAAACTATTGACCTATTCACTCTAAAGGATTTTAAATGGTAGAAAACACTGAGACATATGATCCCTTCAAGGAAATGATGAATGAATCTCTCAAATTACAACAAGCATAGATGCTGCTATTATTTGCCCAAATTCTCAATAACTCTCAATGGGAAATTTTGGCTCCTCATCTACACTTCCTGGCTATTCATCCACGGAATGTCCTTTTAGTGCCCCAAAACCCTTCAAGGTTTAGGTGAATTTTGATATCCCTACATTTGAAGGAAAAATCAGTGCTGATGTGGTATAAAATTGGTTGGATCAATTGTCTTCCTACTTCTTTGTAAATAAATTCACTGATGGAGAAAATATCACTTTTGCTCTTTTGAAAGCATCATTGCCCATGAAAAATTGGTGGGAAATGTACAAAAAAGGTTTGTTATAGATGACATTGGCCTTGAGGTGGAACCTACCTAGGATGATTTCATGGAAGCAGTAAAGGAAGAATACTATCCCATTGGAGCATATGATGATCTATACATATAGTGGCAATAACTTCACCAAGGTAAGTACCAATCTATTCAAGATTACACTAACATTTTTCATTCTCTATCTGCAAGATTGGGCATCCAAGAACGTGAGAAATATAAGACTCTCAAATATCATGATGGACTACAATGATACATATAGAGGGAAATGAAAGTCTTCAATTTGGAAATCCTCAGTGAGGCATATAAGTTCACAGTGAAGATTGAGCAGAAGCATGGAAGAAAGAATACAAAGAGTCAGCCTTCGAAATGGAAATTTGAAAAGGAATGTCAAACATGAGGCCAAAATTGGAAGCAAAAGGAGTTTCAAGATAAGAAACCCCAAAAGGAGAAGACTAAAAAATGGTATGATTACCACAAAACTAGAACTCACTCTAAATAAGAATGTCAACCTAATAAATCATTGCCTTCTGAGTCATAATACTCAACATTTACTACTCTATCTCATACACAACCTATATTTGAAGAGGATGAAGAACAAATTGTAGATGTTGAGCCTGATACCATCATTACTTCACCACAGACCTGTGAGGAAAGGCCAAATGATAAGGAAAGATTATTTCACTCCAAATTATGGGTAAGAGGTAAGCTTCTACATTTCATTCTTGATAGTGGGAGTCAAAATAATTTAATCTATACTAAAGTTTTTAAAAGTCTAAATATATCCATGAATCCTAACCCAAATCCATATAGTATTGGATGGTTGAGCCCAGGGAGAGACCTCCATATCACCTATCAATGTCTTCTTTCATATGCAATAAAACCTTTCCAAGATGAAGTCTTGTGTGATGTGGTCAATCTTGATGTTTATGATGTACTCCTTGATCAACCATTCATCTATGATCAGCATGGCATCTATGAATCATGAACCTGAAGAATCACCCTCAATCTTAGAATGTGGTGTTATAGGGTACTAGAGGTACCACTTCGCACATCTATCTCCCTGATTAGTATGAAGCAATGTAAGATATTGGTGGAGAAGACAAAGAAATTCATTCTCATGGTGGTCAAACCACATAAATCCAATAAGGTTGGTGTTATAGTCCTAACTACACAATCAACACAATAATGGAAGCATATGGGATAAATCATAGGAGAATATGATGACTTATTCAAGTCACCCATGGGAGTTCCACTACATTTCTAGGTAAAACACTATATCTATTTGATCTTAGGATCACCTTTGCCTAATAGTCCTCTGTATCACAGATCCATTTTGGAGAATGATGAGATAAAAAGATAGATTTAAGAATATATCCAAAAGGGTCACATCAGGCCAAGCTCTTCACCCTATGCCAGCTTGATTATCCTGGTACCAAAGAAAGATGGAACATGGAGGCTTTGCATTAACTATCGAGCCCTAAATAAATCACTGTGAAGAATCGCTACCCCATCCCTAGGATTCATGACCTATTGGACCAACTCTATGGTGAAAAGTTCTTCACCAAAATTGATCTCAAATCTAACTATCATCAAATTCCCTTTTATCCCACTGATGTCTAGAAGACTACATTCAAATCTAAGGAGAGGCTATTTGAATGGTTGGCTATGCCTTTTGGTTTAACTAACACACTTGTAAACTTCATGAGGATGATGGATGCCATCCTACAACCCTTCACCAACTCATTTATGGTTGTCTGCCTAGATGACATACTCATATATAGCAGAACATGGGAAGAACATTTACAACATGTTCGTAAGGTGATTCAAAATCTTCAAGAGAAGAGGTTGTATGCAAATATTAACAAATGCACATTCAGGATGAAAACAATTCAATACCTAGGGTATGTTGTGAATGAGGAAGTGGTTCATGTCGATCTAGAGAAGATTTAAGTTATTCAATAATGGCCTACATCAAGGACCCTCACAGAACTTTGTAGCTTCTTGGGTATTACAAATTTTTATCATAGGTTAGTTCTTGGATTCTCACATGTTTCTTGGTCACTAACCCAATTAACTAAAGGAGGAGCTAAAGCTACATTTAAATGGGGTGAAATAAAAAAAATAGAATTTGAGAATCTGAAGAATAGGCTTTGCTCAACCCCTATTTTTGCCTTTCCAGATTTGCATCAACCTTTCACGTTGATGATAGATGCATTTGAATATGCCATGGGAGCTGTCATCATGTAACATGGCCATCCTATTGCATATTAAAATGAAACTTTCACTAATGAAGTTAGGAAATACCCAACATATGACAAGGAGCTCTATGTCATTGTGAAAGATTGCAAATAATGAAAACACTACATCTTGAGGAAAGAGACGGTCATCCATAATGACCACAGACCATTGGAATTCATCTAGACGTAGAGAAAACTATGAAATCAAAGGCACCAAAAGTGGGCCACATATCTGAAGTAATTCCATCTGATAATCAAACACAAGAAGGGGAGTTCAAATACAACCATAGATTATCTGAGCTGCCCACCAATTACTACACTCATAATAGTTCTTGACCTATGCGCACATGAGACTACCACTTGGGGTGCTCTGTATGAAGTAGATCCTACCTTTGCTGATACATATCAGGTGCTTCAATAAGGTAAACATGTTTCTAATTTATATTTGAAATATAATGTCCTATATCATATGGGGCACATCTGTGTTCTAGTTGCAGAGCAATAAAAGATGATATGGGAAGCACATTTTAGTAGGACACCTAGACACTTTGTTATAGAAAAGACATTGGCAGTTCTTCAAAAACACTTATACTAGCCCCATATGTGATATCCAAGCCAAAAAATAAGAAGCAAGGATTATACATGCCATTTCCAGAACCAACCAAGCCTTGGGAATCTATCTCAATGGATTTTCTCTCAAGTTTACCCACTTCAAAACATGGCAAGGACTGTATTTTTGTTGTATTTGATCATTTTTCAAAAATGGCTATCATGATTGATTGTAAGAAAAATATATCTACTGAAGAAACTGCTCAACTATATTTTAGTCATGTATGGCTCCATTTTGGTCTCCACAAGTCTATTAAATCAGATCAAGATAGCAGGTTCCTCAGCATCTTTTGGTCCACTCTATGGAAGATGATGGATACCAGGCTGATGAAGTCCATAGCCTTCCATCCACAGACTAATGGTCAGATAGAATTGGTGAACCAATTTATTACTCACATGATTTGAATGTATTACTCTAAACATACATGCACATGGGATGAGGGGCTTCTTTTCATACAAAATAGATACAATCGGGCCCTGCACAGCTCAACCAAGCACAGTCCATTCCAAGTATGCTTTGGGATCTAACCCATGGCACTAATTGATATAGCCATTCCATTCTCCACCATAAGATACATAGCTCATGGAAAATCTAAGGTAACAAAAGCAACAAATTTCATTGAATAAATTCAACACATCCAAAAACAAGTTCATGACATCTTGGAGAAGATGAATCAAAAGTATAAACAATGCCATGACAAACATAGTATTGCACACCATTTTATTGTAGGTGATAAGGTTTGGTTGTGGATTCAAAAGGCATGACTTGTAGGCCCACATAGAAAAATTTGGCCTCTATGATATGGTCCCTACACCATCACTAGAAAATTTAGAGAAAATGCTTTTGAGCTGAACCTACCAACCTACCTTGATCTGCATCCAATATTCAATGTGGAGCTCATCAAACCATATCATCCACCTCTGTTGGACACTTCAGTCATACTATAACAAATTGACATTGATGATTTTGATCCATAGAGTTTTGATCCAGTGGAGGAGAATCATATTGTGAACACTTGGATGAAGACAACAAGAGGATGCTCTATTCCGCTTTATCGGGCGGTCAAAAGGGGCCAGCTTAGCCACCAAGGTGAGTGGTTTACAAAGAATCAAATCAAGACACAACTATCATACTTGATAAGGAATATTGATGTAGTGGGGACCAGTACTTCTAAAGGAGGTAGGAATGATCTGAGAAACTATTCAAGTGATAATTTGGGTGACGCTTCTACACCAATTGATGATGAAACTTCCAGAAACCATAACTTTTGCAATCATAGCTCAAATTGACTCCTCATTTGAATTTTTGGAAAGCTAAGAATGAGGATATGGTGAGATATCACCAAGATTTTCTTAGTTTTTTTTGACCTTTAAAAACCCAATGTAAGTGCCCCATATTTAAATTTTAGTAGTGCAGTCTAAAAATAGTAAGTTTCTAAAAATAGTAATTCCTCGAATTCTTTATTGTTTTAAATCATGGAAGTTGAACCACTTAATCTCCCTTGAGATTGGTGACCTTTCACAACCTCCTCTTTCTTTAAAAATGTGTATAAATTAAGATGTAACCCAAAATGGAAATTATACATCTCTTCCCAGAGATAAGCATATAGTTGTATTGTGATCTTGAGTAATAAAACATCTGTTCTCAGAGAATTCATTATTACTGAGTTATTTTTGTGTTCTTGAAATATATATCAATCAAAACTTCTTAGTTTTGGATCACACACAATTTGGATATTTTCTGACATTTATTTTCTTTTTTTGTAGATAGACTGAGCTACAAAGACAAAACATGACATAATTAACATTACAAACATACAAACTTGTCTTACCATCAAACCCTACGACAAATATCTATCAATGAAAATATCATGGACATATATTGAGATGTATGTGAGCTAATTCAATCAATAAAAATATCTCCATTGATTTATATGTTTCTAATTATTCATATTTAAACAAACATATAGGTAGGCATGGCAGTTGAGATGACCAAAGACCCAATGGTAGGTGGTAATATATTTTTATACATATTTATATTTTCAAATTATTTTCCATTTTTAGAGGAGGTTGAGTTCTATCTTGCTTGGCACACTTGGAAAGGTTTTTATTTTTTGTGGGAAATTACCACTCAACTTTGCTTAGATAAATTTTTGGTTGCTTCTAATTTGTTTTACTGGGAATCGTTGCGCTTAGAGTCACTTTGGGGAGACTGGATGAAAAGAATATATGAAAGTTTTAGCTAACCATATCTCATCACCATGGATATGGTAATAAGATTTTAATTAATTTTTTAATTCAAAGAGTCAATGCATGTGCCAACAGGAGATTATATGGGTGGTTTATTTTTATAATACTTGCATTGCTGGAGTTTCTTTATATTGCACTATGTGTCAAGTTAAGCAACTCAACAAGTGTTGTGTAAGCAGGTCAAGAGATGTTTATGGTGTGGCATTTGGGTATTAACCTATTTGTATGGGGACATTATGATCATCAATACAAATATTTTTAGTTCACCTTCCATTTTCTTATAGTTGGTATGTCACCTTAAAATTTGAGAGTTCATGAGTTCATTAGGTATACATTTTAGATTGTCTCTATCAATATTACTAATATAATATATTATATTTTTTACTATTAATTACAAAAAAATTATATATTTTTTAATATATTATATTTTATATTATAGTATATGTTAATATATATTTTAATATAGTATATTATATCCTTAATTATATATATATATATATATATATACACACACACATACATACATATATATATATATATATATATATATATATATATATATATATATAGAATATATTAATATATATTTTATTAAATTACATTATTTTATATTATTGTATAAAATATATATAATATTTATATATACTATATATTTAATGTTTAATATACATAAATATTATAATATACATTATATAATAACTAACATTTAAAACTTAAAAATATTAAATTATCATGACATAGCTAGGATTTTCCATAATTACCATGACATACCTAGGATTCTTTCAAATAAAATAGTGTAATTCTATAGTTGAAACTCACCTAAAACCCATGACTACTAATTTTACATTGATTCTCACCATCATCGCATAATTTTCCTTTAAATATTTCATCACTTTCATGCTATGTAAGAATGTATTTGGATGTCAAAATAAGTTCATGTAAAGTAATTGTGGGTACAAACTAACCAGAATCTAAATCACCATGCAATGTTTTAGTCTACAATGTCTTGCATTATTTAAAGAAATAGATAGCATCTTTGCCCAATCTCTTTGTCAAAATTGTAACTCCTTTGGTTTCAATCAGGTGACATCTGTGTTTGATGGTTGAAGAGAGTAACATGTTGGGGTTGAGCCAATTATGGGTGATTGGATTTTGTCTTGGTGATTACAATGGATAAACTATTTTTATTATAATGGAAATAGAAAAATTAAAATCAACCAAGATCAATTTTTAATTTTGGGTTTGGTATTTGGATAAAAAATTGAAGTGGATGTGGGTACATATAATCAGTATCAAGATTGAAGTTGTAAACACTTTGATAATTTGTGATTTTTTCTCGGCCATCCACCAAGGTGATTAAACATGGTGTGGCATGGTTGATGAATAATTATTTCCATACTATACTTAGACATGTACAATGCTAACGATCATCAACATTCCAATTTCAAACCTTTGTATCAAATGTGTCATCTAGAATTTGTGGTAGATTTCATTTATGTAATGCTGTCATTGTGAGAGGATTCTTGCCATGTATTTCCTTTACCATCCCACATAGAACCATTGATAAACATTGTGTGTGATTCAGAGTCTTATGTGAGTCATAGAAGGGCAAAAACACTTATATCAGTGTAAAACCTCGGTAGGTACCTAGGGAAGACTCAAAAAGGGCACTTCACTTCAACATCCATTTATCATAAGTAGGTATTGACATTTATGTTAGGAATCAAAGCTTCAAAACCAAAGCTCTAATACTAGATGTTAGGAATAAATAACTAATACTACATGTTAGATAAATGATATATATCCTACATTGCAAGTAAATAAATGTAGAATAAACAAGCTAAAAAATAAATACAAGAAAGAGGACCATTACACAAAGATTGTGTGGAAACCTTACAATGTGAAAGTAAAAACTACAAGTAAAATGGCAGCTTCTAGACTTCATTAATTCATAACATCAATATCTTTTCTACAATAATCTCTATAAAAACTCCATAAATGCTAACATACTAAGCACTCAATACTTCCACCTGAAGCATTCAGGTTGTGAACCAAGCTAAACTAGCCTACAAGACCTAACCTCCAAACATGCAAACCCAAGGCTTTCATGGATACACTAATTGGATAAATTAAAAAGGAAAGCTTATGATATATTAATAGTATTTAAAACATAAAAATAATTATAGATAAAGGATAAAATGCACCATCCTCCATATGGGTGCACTATTCATGAATAAAGAATCATGTCCCCCCATGTGTAAAGTCAAGCCTTTGAATGGCATCTCATCCTACCCCCTTGATCACTCCATGTGCACACCCATGTGATATGCCCCACTACACATGTGACCTCAATCTAGCATAGTGATCCTTGTCCCCCACTTTCCCATGTGCTTTCACATGAGTTAAAAGATTCCCAACTTTTGACTTTATCCAATGAGATCCCATAGACCAATTACACCCACAAACACATGCCTAAGTGGAAACATGTGATCCACTATCATTATGTCCTCACATGCATCCATAATCTAATCCATGTGACTAAGTGGATAAATGAACCCCATTTATCTCTCCTCCTCTTTCCACCATCAAATTTGCTCTATGGGCCATACCACCCACCATGGGTCATGCCAAGTCATTACCTAGACACATCACTAGCCATCCACATCACTAGCATGCCACATCACCATGAATAGTGCATGTGAATAGTGATTCATGAAAAGTGACTCTAAATAGTGAATTCACATCCTAACATACTCCCACTTTAAGTCAATATACATAGGCTTTTACCACATCTAAGTATTTTACAACTAACTACTCATCAATGCATTCTACTGCCCTGACACAAACCTAGTAGAAGTTTTATTGTACTACTAAAACTTCTTTGTCCTTATCAGCTTTGTCAACATCTATTCCTCCATAGCAGATTGTAGTAACTGAAGTGACAAATCACTTCTCAACACACAAACCAATCCTCTAAATGGCATTACATCATAAACCATCCATAACTCCCACTACTTAGAACTATGTAGTTTCATGCTCACCATGGCAACATGAGGTTTCCTACTATTAAAGAATCCAATACATATGACACAAAATGTATTCTCCTCTTTTGAGAATATCTTGAGAAGATAACTCAAAATGAAAGAAGTGGGGTACTTCCTTTTTAGCACATCCTTATGCAATTCCATCCTTGGTTTGCTCCTCCATACCACATTCATATCATGAGTCTCTACTGAGCCATCCCACCACTGATCATGTTGGGGACTACATCTAACATGTCATAACTCATAACAACCTTTTCTAAGCACTTGGATCTTCATGAAGGTATTGAATATATTTTACTATCTCATCATGTCTACTAGAAACCCATATAGTGACTTCTTTAACATGAAAACCAGCAACTTTCTGCCTCATTTATTAGAAACTATCTCTCCCTAAGAGAGATCACCATGTAGGAATAACACTATTCCAACTCCTTGAAAAACAATTAGTGCACATATCAGTCTTGATATTAGTGAGGAGAGAAGATCTCACAGAAGTCAAAACTAGACTTATCCATATAGCCTTCAAGCTATCAACATGACACAAGTGGACCAATCATAGCTATAGGAAAGTCATCATGTTATTCAATACACTGATACACCTACCAAGTTTTTGAGCCTAAAAAATGCATCTAAAATGCATCATGCTCTACTAAATGTTTCCACAATACCAACTCATATGCCTCTAGTGTTAGTCCATGCATAGATCTACATAGCTAATGTCACAAACATATACACAACACTCCAACACCCTGAGTTATATGGTCAACACTGAACTTCTCCTTTTGAGAACATTAGGTCTCACTTGTTCATTTGCATCTTCATCTTCCTCATCCTCAACCACTTCAAAATAGGTACAGCTTTAGGTTTATTTGTACCTCTTTTCTTTGCATGTATTTTTATTCTTCTAAAACATCTTAGCTAATAACATGTGGTCAATCAGATACCAAATCAATACCCCTTATGTTTATTTCTAAGAACCATAACAAGGTCATGCCTTATATTCTACCTCCTCCAAAGGAGTCCAACTTGATCCTCAAGCTATAGATTTTCTTCTCCATCAACAAGAACACTATGTAGGCTTATCTGGCAAAGCTTTTTTAGCTTATGTTCCACTCATCTACAAGCTTCTCCTTAGCAATATGAAGAGATTAGGATCTTCACCAAGAGATCATCCACCTTTCTCCATAGAGAGATACCTACCAAAAAACATTTTTTATTTAATCTCCAACTTGGTCTCTCCTTTTGTCACGGTAGCTTCAACTTTCACACAACTAGCCAACAACAAAAAACACTGACACACATGGAGTTTTTCACCATGGATCTGACACTAACTAATAGGAATCAAAGCTTCACAACTAAATTTCTGATACCACATGTTAGGAATAAAGCTCCTACAATGCAAGAAAATAAATGTGGAATAAAAAAGATATAAAATAAAGACAAACAAGAGGATACATTACACAGATATTATGTGGAAACCTTGTAATGTGTAAGGAAAAACCATAGGAAAAATAGGAGCTTCTAGACTTTATTAATTCATATCATCAATCTCTCTTCTACAACAACTCCTCCATAGAAATTCATCAGTTATAACATACTAAGCACCCAATGTTTCCACCTAAAGTATTTAGGTTGTGAACCAAAATAAACTAGCCTACATGATCCAACCTTTAATCATGCAATCCCAAGAATTTCATGGATCCACTAATTAGATAAATTAAAAAGGAGAGATTATGTTATATTAATAACATTTACAACATAGAGAGAATAATAAAGAGAGAGGATAAAATGTGCCATCCTCCATGTGGATGCACTATTCATGAATAAGGAATCATGTCCCCCCATGTGCAAATTCAAGCCCTTGAATGGCATCTCATAATGCCCCTTTGACCACTCCATGTGCACATCTATATGCTATGCCCCAATCCACATGTGACCTTAATCTAGAATAGTGATCCTTGTCCCCCACTTTCTCATGTGACTTCACATTAGTCAAAAGATTCCCAAATTTTGACCTCATACAATAGGATCCCATAGACCAACTATGCCCCATAAGCACATGCCTAAGTGGAAAAATGTGATCTACTATCATTATGTCCTCACATGCATCCATAAGCCAACCCATATGACTAAGTGTGAAAATGTGACCCATTTCTTTCTCATCCTCTTTTCACCATCAAAGATGTTTTGTGGGCCATACCATCCACTGTGTTATGCCAAGTCATCACCTAGCCACAATCCACATTACTAGTAGGCCACATCACCATGAATAATGACCATAAATAGTGCTTGTGAAAAGTGATTCATAAATGGTGACTATGAATAGTAACTTCACACTAACAATTTATGGATAACAACTTTAAAATTATATGATAATGTATTTATTTAATAATATAGATCCTAATTATATTATATATAATAAAATATTATATTTATTGTATTATAATATTTTACTTCATAATAAATTTATAGAAATTTATATTACATACTATATTTTTAATATAATATTTAGTATCTAATATACGAAGCTCGCATTTGAGTTGCACATCAAACATGGGCACTTTTTATAATGAAATAATATTTGATGAAAACATCACTGACCCTTGACAATTAAAAATTCCCAATTAGGAATGCCACTGTCATGTAAGTTGTGCACCCATTTTTAATGGGTACATATCATATGAATCCAATAGTTGCCTTGAAACCAAGTTTGTTACACTATATGGGCCCTATAAGGTATAATATCATTTGAAATACACTATCACTAGCCCTCACCATCATCACTTCATTCACCCTCATAACAACTTAAATACCATGTCAATTCCCCTCATTGGCATGCTACAAAATAGACTCTTACACATGAATGGCTTGTCCTAACATCGGTAAAATTGCATCATTGATTCAAATTATATATGGAACATGGATCCCTACCACAATCAAAGTAATTCTCATGGCATCCTCATCCACACTAGACCAAAAAAACATCTAATCCAATATGTTGCCAGCTTGCTTTGATATAAGTGACACATATCATTATGCACCCCCTATTACATTGAAGTGTTAATTTAAATTTGAATGTAGTCATGTGTGTAGGTGTAGATTACATGGGATGCATACTACCTATATATCGTTACAAATAACTATGGTTGTCTTCCAAATGGTAACATGTTCATTGAAGCCAATATATATGTTTATATTATTTTGGACATCAGACTATATTTTTGAAACATGGGTATTTTATTAATATGAAAAATGCAACTAATTGTAAAAATTGAGCTAATATATGAGAGGAAATATGCATAGATCTCATTAGAATTGACCTGCTATGCTAAAAGAAGTTGGCATATCTCTAAAATTTTAAAATCATGATATATATATATATATATATATCTTGTAAAGAATAGAAATCCATGTGAATGCACTTAGATTTATAGGCTATTGGTGAGATTGACCTGAATTATCTATATGTTATGGAAATATCCCGCATAGATTTATGGGTAGATGGATAGGTCCTAGATAGATATATGGGAAAATAGATAGATGCATAGTTCCCAAATATATATATTCATAATAGTGTTTTTGTAAAGGAAGGTAGTGTAAATTTACATTTAAACCTTGTGTAAAACCCAATATAATTAACTTTCCACTGCTTCTCACTAGATCATTGCCCAATTCACCTTTAAATATTTCACAACATTCATGCTCTATAAGAATTTATTTCCATCTCTTCATGTAAATAAATAACATATTTACCTAATCTCTATGTCAACTATAACGCTTTTGGCTCTAATCTGTATTAGGCATCATTCGTGATACAATGTGAATATCGTGGTATAGGAGTCACTAGTTGAGAGAAAAGATAGTCAATTGACAATTATTCTTAGGTGGTATGGAGAGTTGGTAGGTTTAATTATCATGCAGTAGGGGGTACCCAAATCATAAACTTAAAAGAGAAATATACTCCATAAATGACAATAAAACAATTACGAAAGGAAATCACAACAAACACATAGACATATAGATGTCTAATATTAATATATATTATATAATTAATGTTTAACATAAAAAATTATTATAATATATATTATATAATATTTAATTAATAACTATAATTTAACATATAAAAATATATACTATTACATATGTGGGTGTAATAGGAGTTTTTAGAGAAAAAGAATGTAAATTGACAATACAACCTCACACCTTACAAGGTGGATAGTTCTTTTATTAGAAGTTTATTATCATGAATAGTTGACTAGGATACAACACAATTTTGTTCCAAAATCTATGATGCAGCATGAAAAGCACTATTCCTAGGTACTATTCACTTATGATGTGGTGAAAACTATTCACCCTAATGAGGTGTCCACAACACTATTATTGAGTGCTTAGGTGGCATGGGTTGAATTTGTCATGTGAGGCATGAAAAGAGTGGTCAAATTTCAATCTTACCCCTTTTTAGAATCTTGTGATAAGTGGGGAGGCATGAATCACTATTTCAGCTTGGCATCTACTTTTTCCATGTGACTTTGCTTGAAGGTGGTGCCAACTTTCCAAAGATGCTTTGCACTTGGTTAAAGATGACCCCATGAAGCATGTGGCATGGATTATCTTGGGGTACACCTTGTCTCTTGACAAAATTCCTTCCATGTGAAGGAATGAGATGAATATTGGACCCATTTGTGTTTATTTCACTCATTCTTTCTTTATAAAATCTATAAATTAATATATTTCCTTTGCTTTAGTTAGGCTAGGTTAGAATGAGGAAAATTTGGGAGCAAGATTAAAGAGAAGACTTTTATGCCTGCTTGGCTTGGAATGCCAAGTTTTTATGAGTTAGAAGAATAGGTTTTTGAAGCTCCTTTATGTGTTGATATATTCATTTGATTATTAATGAAAATATGAGAGGATTTGTAGAAATGATTATGTATTTTATGAGATAATTTTAGTGTAGTAAGTATTTTTGAATCCTTTATGTGGTTGGAGGCCATATCAATTGGTATTAGAGAATAGGTATATGGAGTTTTGACTCCATAAACCAGTATCACAACAAGTTTTGATTCCTTGGGTAGAGGATGTGAGAGAGTTTAATGTAGGCATGAGTGAAGCCTTACAAGAGTTGAGTGAATTGTTTGTGTATTTTTTAGGTATGAAGAATGCAAAAAAGAGTGGTAGAGTACCACTAAAAGGAGAATGGATTAATAAATTAAAGACATGGGATTGGTTGTTGGAATTACTGATATAAAAACATGAAGACTATGAGAATGCAAAAGAAGAGGATTTGGTGTGGGAGATGATAGACTCCCTAAGAAAAAGGTGGTTTTGTTGAAGAAATAAGTAGTTACATGTTAAAATGAAGAATGCAACCATGTATATTTGTAGAAAGATAAGATTTATATGAGAGGAATATGAGTGAAGGGAAGAAGAAGGTTGTCTTTGAAGAAAACAAGGAGATTTCATGTGAGCAGCCTATGGGAGATGGATTCCTCATGATGGAGGATGTAAATATTATTTTTGTTGAACTAGATGTTGGAGACCCATTAATTGAAGATGGGAAAGATATTTTGATTTCCCATGAGTGGGAGAATTCCAATTTTTTAGTTTGTGATGGTAATGAGTTTACCAATTTTCATTTGAAAGTGATGGGTGTTCAAGCTAGTGCACATGAGAAGAGTGTAGAGTAAGAAAGCATCCAAGAAGATATGCATTTGGAAGAATGTTGTAGCTATGTGGAGTTGTATGAGGAGGAAGTTTTTAGAATTGAAGAGGTGCATGTGGGTGAAGGGAGAAACAAGACAATATTGCAAGTTTTCATGATGGAATCTTTGGGGGAGAATGTTGTGCAAGTATGTGCACAAGAGGATATTTTGGTGAAATTTGAGCCATTTGTAGAAAATAAAAATGAAGGATGGATGATGATATTTCAATCTTATAAGTGGATAATGTGGATCTTTTAAAAACTCATAGTGAAATTAAAGAGCATGTGGAGCATGATAGCATTGGAGAGGAGTTGCATGTTTTTGTGGAAGAAACATTGGATGTAGTTTTTATGAAATTAGGTGCACATGTAGATGAGATTTTTGTGTAAGAGAGTGCATGCATGTGGAGATTTTAATGAAAGAGGAAATGATAGATGATGTATCCATGAGAGAGGAGCTACAACTGAAGATAATAGGTGGTGATGTATTTGATGTTTTAGATGAGATGGTAGCCAAGTGTGTGAAGTTACAAGATATGATGATGTGTGATATGTAATATACAATAGATGGTTGGATGAGTGAAGAAATATAGGTGGGATTTTGGTGGAGGTGGATGGTTAATGGTGAGATTGAGATCCTATGGAAGAATAAGGCGCATGATATGGAATATTGGTAGAGGTGGTCAGTTTCAATTTACCATGGTGGGATTCATCCCACATGTGAGAGGATTGAGGTAAGGTTAAGCCTTTGGTGGAGGAAGACGATTTATGGTCCCATGAGAATGGTTTGGGAAAAGCCCATACGTAGATGCTAGAAGTAGAGAAAGAAATAAAAATCCTCTAGGTGCAATGGTATGTTGGATGGGGATATTGCGGTCATTACCCTTCATGATGAAAAGAGTGGTTCTACCACTTACCCCCTCCATGTGATTAAGATATCACATTATTTACCTCAGTGGTCTAATGCAGGAGCATCCCATGGTTCATACAATCTTACATCACCCAAAAATAGAGTGTAGTGTTCGTGTGTTCATGTGTTCATGTGATCATGTGTTTGTGTGTTCATGTATGTGCCTATAAAGCTTGGAGAAAAAATAGGATAACTTGTATGATTTAACTTTATTTCAATCGAAGGAGAATAATGTAACGAGAAAAACACTATTCATGGGTACTATTCATTGATGATGTGGTAGACACTAGTCATCTCAGTGAGGTATTCACAACATTATTATTGAGTGCTTAGGTGGCATGGGTTGAATTTGTCATGTGGGGCATGAAAATAGTGGTCAAAAGGCAAACCTATCTCTTTTTGGAAGCTTGTGCTAAGTGGGGAGGCATGAATCACTATTTCAGATTGGCATCTACTTTTTCCATATGACTTTGCTTGAAGGTGGTGCCAACTTTTTAAAGATGCTTTGTACTTGGTCAAAGATGACCCCAAGAAACATGTGGCATGGATTATTTTGGGGTACACCTTATCTATTAACAAGATTCCCTCCTTGTGAAGGAGTGAGATGAATTTTGGGCCCCTCTGTGTTTATTTCATTCATTCTTTCTTTGTAAAATCTATAAATGAATGTATTTCTTTTGCTTTAGTTATGCTAATTTGGAATGAGGTGAATTTAGGAGTAGGATTAGAGAGAAGGCTTTTGTGCCTCCTCGGCTTGGAATGCCAAGTTTGTATGAGTTAGAAGGATAACTTGTTGAAGCTCCTTTATGTGTTGATGTGTTCATTTGATGATTAATGAGAATATGAGAGGATTTTTTTGAAAGGATTATGTATTTTTTGAGAGAATTTGAGTGTAGTAAGGATTGTTGAATCCTTTATGTGGTTAGAGGATAGATAAAATAGTATCATAGCATAGGTTTATGGAGTTTTGACTTCGTCAATCTATATTGTAACATATTCATGTCATCCCATCAAATAATGGCCTCATGGTGGGTTTTTTGCAACAATCTAAAAGGAAAAATGAAATCTTCTTTATGAAAATTGATCCTTTGCTTTTGTGATGTAGGTTTCTAATTAGTAGAGTTGTTGGGTGTAATAGATCTTGCAGAAGATTAACACAGAAAGATGAAAGTTGAACACATATAGAATATTTCAAACACACAACATAATATTATTCACTCTATTAAAAAACCATACGGGAGTCTAAAATTATATATAAAAGCTATTTCTTATAATTGGGGAGATACAATATCTACCAATATCTCACTCGACTCCCTATTATATCTCACAAATATATAAGCGTAATATTGTTGTAACAATATTATGATTAATAAATATATTCTACTAGGATATAACTAATTCACACAAAATACTATTTACCTCTCATTAAATATCAGATGATAATGATAATGTAAAAGCTAATCCCTAGCATTCTCTCTCTTAGTTTTTACATGTGCAAAAACATTCACACTCTCACCTATAGTATGTTCATCCCTTATAGCATGCCATATTTGGCTCATGACCTTGATATAAAGAGATCCTCACTCCTCCCATGGTTTTACAGGTTTACCACAAACTTTGACATGAATAAGATGAATAGAATTGTATGTCACTACATACTCTTAGGTCTGCATACTAATAATGTAATCTTACTACACATGACCGATATTATGCGAAGGAATGCATCTAGCATTTACTTTATGTGACCACAACGGACGTGTCACTAGGGCTCATCTCCATAAAGAAGTAAGGTAGTCGCAAGATATCTACATTAGTTACTCTCCTAACTGTTACCAAAACATTGTTCACCTCTTGTGGTTTTCTAGATCTCTACCACAAACCCTTTCAAGATCCATGAACTGACTTACATTGGTGCGTTCTGTTCTTTCATAATGTTTTTACATCAGGGAATAATGTTTGGAATTACATATAAATTACAAATCTTGAACATGCATATTATTCTCTTTTTATTTTGAAAACACACAGCAAAAACTATAAAAACACACAGCAAAAACTATAAAAACACACCACACAAAATGTCACCAAAGCATTCTAAGCCCCGTCGTTGGTGACTGACGAGAGGCTTTAGAACCTCTAGCCTTCATTTCCTCATTCTAGTAGATCAAACTGCTTGCTCAGCACAAGTGCTGATGAAGCTCAGATTTAATTTTTTGAGGAGAGATCACCCCCTAAGACTGACACTTTTAACATTTAACTCAAAACATCATGTACAAATAATAATGTGTCCGTACACAAAATGATGACATATTTTATTGACATAAAAATAACTCTCAATTTTAACACTCGACTCATTTTATATTGACAATACTTAACATTGACTCAATAAAAAAACGTTTCACTTATAAAAGACACTCAAAATTACTTTAAACTTTTTATTAAAAAGAAATGACCTAAAAAATAATGAAATACTTTTAAAAATGGCTTTGACCATAATGACTCTGAATTTTAACATTAACTTAGACAATGACACTATTAACCCATAAAGGTCTTGACAAATATAATAAATGACCCAAATCTAAACATCAATTTTAAAATATCAAAAAGATTATATTTTAAAAATGATTAAATAAAATAAATTTAAAAGAAAACAACAATGACCGCTATTAATTAACTTTGACGTAGACTTATAACAGTAATACGTAAAATACAATAATAAATAAAAATATACTTCCATGCAAACCTAAATATCAGAAATCCTATCGGTTCTCACGAGATTTGTTGGCGATGGTTGAATTTTACATGGAGACTGGGTCTGTGGGCGATAAGAAGAATATAATGTCACATACGAACTACGAAATAATACCCATGGGCGAAATAGAAGTGATGCACAGCCGGGCAGGGTAGCCAAGGATCCAATATAGGTAAGCTGATGATTTCATCAGTGTTTGATCCAAATGTAAGCTCATTTTGTCTCCAAGTAATTTACATTTGAATGTTATCTGACTTGTGGTCTGATCGAGAGAAAAATTGTACGTTGTTTTTATAAGTCCTCAGAGATGATGCCAAGGAATAGAAAGAAATTATTGGCCACACGGTGGTTTAAATTGATCGAAAATCATATAGACAGGTCTGTGAATAAGTTAAATGAAGTGGCAGTAAGCAGAATGAATACCTTTGGTTTGCCGAAGTACTTTATAGATATGCTGAGATTTGACGCAGGCTGGGAGCTTGAGTCGTTCTCACAATACTCTGATCTAATGTAAAATCTTCGTTTCATAATTTCATTGTGGCTAAATGGCATCGGCCTATGTAAATCCAATACTGCAGATATGGATCACCTCCAACAAATAATGCAAAATATGGCTCGAAGCGATATATGATAGATCAGGCTCACAGAAATAAATTCGCCTAAAAGAAATAAGTCCAAAGAAATCTGATAACCTGGAACATAATTATGTCCAGAATCTGAGTACCCACACAGATATCCAACCTGGTCATACGTTGAAAATCAAGAACAACAACAAATTATTAAGCCACCTATGCCTAGTCAGAATTATTTTCTTGGAATTTCATTTTCCAGAATTGAATGCCAAATCAAAACTATGCTAAAACTAAATCAAACTATCCTATAAACTTTGCAAAATGTATTTTTTCTCATCAATCAGAGAAACAATGACAACATAGCTACCCCTATAAACAAATTTGTTCATCCATCACAAGGCAAGACTTAGACTACTCTGATACCAGATAATAGACCTGGTTTATATTTGCATGAGATTAACACAAAAAGATGAAATCCGAACACAGATAGAATATTCAAAACACACAATATAATATTATTCACTTTATTAAAAAACCATACGAGAGTTTATAATTATTTAAGAAAGTTATTTCTTATAACTGGAGAGATACAACCTCCACCAATATCTCACCCAACTCCCTATTATATCTCACAAACCTATAAGCATAATATTGTTGTAACAATATTATGACTAACAAATATATTCTACCCAAATATAACTAACTCACACAAAATATTATTTACCTCTTAGCAAATATCAAATGTAACTGCTAATGTAAAAGCTAATCCCTAATAGGACGGGCATCATGGTGACTGGTGGTGGCAGAATTTATGCATGGCTCTTTATTATCTACGTATCTCTTATAAGGCTAGGCAAGTCAAAATGTGTTGTACGAAAAACCCGATAGACGTTTATGTAAAAATAATGTTAACCTAATATAATATGATATATTAACATATATAGTAAAAATAATGTTAACCTGAAAAAATATATCTATTAAAATATAATATGTATATTATATATTGTATTTGATTTTATATGATATTTTGTATTTGATTTTATATTGTATTTTATTTTATATTGTATTGAACTTGCAAGTAGTTGAAGTATTTTAACTAAGATGGGTGACAATGATGAGGAGCAATAAAAAGTACAATGTTTTATCGTGCCTTTGGTGTATGATATTTGTTAAATTAGATGTATATATATTGTCAAAACTAATTTATTTCTCTAGGTGTCAATCTATTGGCAACATGTATGGCTCAAACCTACAAGATCAAATATGGGGCATAAGTGTCTTCTCCCAAACTCAATTCCAATGCAACGCTAATTGAAGTTGCACATCTGATGTAGAGTTCTATGCCAACCTAATAAGAGAAAGAAGTTTAATATTCTTTTTTCATAAATTGTTGTTGTGCTAAGCAAAGGAGTTTAAATCTGTATAACCATTAATCTCATATAATATTACAACCATATCTACTATAATATTATTGTATCAATTAGTAATATAGGAAAATAATTATACAGTGTATATATATTTGAAATATAATTTATAATACTATGATATATTATTAGTGATATTATATTTTATTAAAAAATAATACCTAAATACATAATATTAAACAAAAAACACAGAGAATATTGGATTACTCTTCCTAAAGATCTAGGATTTAAGTAATTCACAATGGCTAGAATGTGACACTTTTTTTTAAGTTCACTATTTTAAAGTATGTCAATGTATGGACTATCAGGGATCATATTGTCTTCTACTAGTATTTGATTATCCTTATTATATTTCTATGTATGTGTGGAACACCTATTGTGATCTTTTTACCTTGTATAGCTATTAGAGTTGTTAGCATCACATGCATATCTAGTCAGGCAAGTGTTTGAAAGAAATATTGGGTTGATGTGCACAAAATTTTGCGCTGTTCAAGCATGGCATCACCATATGCAAATCTATTGTTCACCAAAACTAGGGCTTGTAAAAAATATTTGATGCATTACTCACTTTGTGTGATCATTAAAGACATGCGAGTGCATTGGGGGGATGTGTGTGTTCCATACACCAAATGTGCCTGGGACATCATGGCTTCTCTTGTACCTCCATGAAGAAACTATTATGTTTGTACAAAAGTAATTCATTTTCTTGTGATAAAATAACATTCCATTCCAATATTGGGCTATTGAAATTTGTCTACGTGAAAACCCGGTGTCAAACACGCTTCCAAGAAATAGTGGACAAGTTGGACTAATGGATGGGTGCCATGCGATAAAAAACAAAGAGTCAAAATGGAAAGCAAGTGGTTTCTGTACTCAATGTTGTTCTCGAGCCATGTGTAGCCCCCATCTTCGATGGATTAGATAGCAATTGCCAAACCACCAAACCAAATATCAACATCAAACCACATCATGCCATGTGCCTGTAACAATGTATATGATTCCTTCCAGTATTCCTTGCACCCTTGAGGCAACTACTAATTTTAACTTATTTACATGAGCTATTAATCAACATATAATTCATTTAATTCACATATATATTTTAATTTTATTTTGACCAATACAAATTTATAAAAAATAATTTAAAAATATACAAATAATATTTTTTTTTATATATAAATTTTTTAATTTTTTAATATATCAAAACTACTAACATATAAAAACATTATATTTATTTTAATAATATTCTCAATATAAATAAAATTATATTTACTTAATTTCCAATCACATTCACATATATGTAGCATTCATAATAACCTACACTACAAAAAGCAAATACTGTACATACAACGTAACCCTTGTTATCATTCATTCCATTTGCACTGAACGAATTAATTCCAACAGCCCCAGCCAATAGCTACTCTTACGTGCAAAATGAACAAAGCAAATGGCGTTAACAGCAGTTCCACACGGTATGTATGAAACCGAGAAATAAGAGATGTCCTTTCAAATTTCATTCATATTTTCATCACTGTCATCGTCATCACAGTTGGAAAAAATGTCGGTATCATGTGCCGAAACAGCTGCCTTTTCTTTTTTATACCTACTTCTAGCACCACACTGCTGTAAGTGTATAATATTCTAAATCAACCATACAGAAACATAACCTCTCTAAATTTGTGCAATGTGAATACACGGCAAAGATACTCCACCTTCTCACATTAGATATCATCCATCTTAAAGTTGGCTAATTCTTTAAAAATGACTTAAAGATATCAATTTTTTAATTCAATATTTTTTTATAAGAGTAATTTAAATTTTATCGGAGTTATAAATCAAAAATATTTTTTTATTGGAATTATGAAATAATTTATATATATTTATGTTTCAATAATGAAAATAAATACTAAAAAAATATTAATATTTTATTATTTATATATAAGATCACAAATCCATTATTGAAGTTGTAAACCTTAGCTTTGTATCACAGGGAGATAAATGAAAGTGGAGTAAAAAAGGAGCAAGCAGTTGGGGTTGTGTTAGACGTCAACACCTCACTATGTTGAGTGATTTTTATAAACCAATATTCTTAAGAGGGATCAAATATCCAAGTAATTCTCTCACCCCTAAGTTATTTGTGTAATTTTGCTCCTTTGAATATGCGAACATATTTAGAAATGGACTAAATAATTGATCATGCTTGTCTAGGGCTGCATAAAAATGAATTTAGACTTGGCTCAGGATTTATTAAATTACTTGGACACTGATTGAGGAATAATAGGGACCTTTTGTTAAATGTTAACTTGTACATAAGATCTTGTGATAGGATTGATAAGCTTTCCAAGATTCACTAAAAATGAATCGATTGAACGTGCTTTTATAGTGGTTCAAGAAGGGAAGAGACCCATTGAAGAGTTTGTAAATCTAAAGGTTGACCATAAGGACAATTTCATTGTTGATATTTTAGCTTTGTGAGGGAAGGACATAAATGTCATTCATTTCTATCATGTTGGGCGTTATTGTCCCTTTAAGAAATGTGATGAGTTTTGGGCCTAAGTCAAAGCATAAATATGTGTAGAGGTGTTTTCAATAGCAATATCATTTCTGTAGATGAAAATAGATAGCCTTTGTGGTGAAATAAGATTTTTTCTTGTAATTAAGATGGGTCAAATTTTTAAAATGTGTGTTAATTAATTGTGCATGTCAATAATGGTAAAAAGAGCCAAAATAACATGATCAAATATTCTTGACCAAATTTAGGTTAGTAAAAATATCAATATAAAGGTTCAAATTTGAACATATATTTTTTGTTATATTTTGTACACAAATTTAATCATCTTATCTAGTGAAGCTCAGTATATTCATAATCTTTAAATTTTATCATTGCCCTTACATTAATAGAAAAAAGAACATAATATTATATTCAAGTTAATATTATATGGATAAAACATACGTTGATGGTTTCATTGTAAGATATATATTATAAGCATTTTGATGATGTGGATTAAACCCACCCAAAATAAATGATGGGTTTACATCCTCTCCACAAGAGTATAAATAGATTACAAAGTGGACACATCCATGCCAATAGGTAATCCATGCAATTTTCCATACAAAATTTTATATAGTTCATTTTTAACTTCTCATAAATAAGTTTACAATCAATAGAACTAAAAGTCTTCAATCAATCTCAATTTTAAAGATCACTCCAATTGGAACTCAAGTAGTAGGTGGTCTAGGTCGTACTTGACAACTAGGGGCTGCATGCTGAGTGGAAGTAGTTGAAGGGTAAGTGCACAAATTTGGGGGATAATTCCATGGACATTACCTATAACATGATCATGTTAATTAATAACATGATCATGTTATTTAATTAACGTGATCATTTTATTTGAATCTATGCTCAAGATTATCGAGCCATAATATGATCACGTTATATAATAATGTGAATGCATTATATTGAACAATAACACAATCATGCTATTGTCATTAATAATAATGTGATCACATTAGTAACATGATCATGTTACCTATATGCCAAAAAAATAAAAAGGGAAACCTGAACGCAAAAATACTCATTTTGCATTCGAGTTCCCTCACTCTCCCATAGATTCCATGATCATGTTTTGCTTAGAAGACTCTAGATACTGCCAAAAAGCTACCAAATTCATCCCATGGACGTATTGATCGATGATGTTGCCATGGAGGAGAGGTAAGTGATTGAAATCTTACCTATTTAACCCAAAATTTTCATAATTTTCATTATTTAACCTTGGTTTTTAATTATAATTTATTTTTTTAACAACCCATCCTACTAACCCTCCCAACCCTCTACAAATCCCTTTGGTTGCTCCTCCTCCTAATGCTCCACAAAACCCTATTGTTCCTCTTATCCCTCCACCTAATCCTCTTATAGTTCCACAAAACCCCCTAGTAGTCAAGAGGTTTTGATCGACAACATTGTGGAAAACAAACTTGAAATTGAAGAGTTAATTGGCAAAATGAGGGATCCCAGTTCGACCAAGCCCACCTAGCTAGTCAATTCCCTATAAACCTTATTAGGTCAAATTGATCGATAGACCTCATATAGGGATACTTTTAGGGCATATTATGTTGACAAGTTGGCATCCCTTTAGGTCACGAACAAAGATATTTCAAAAGCTAACATTTGTACCCTATTCATCGACCCATCCACCAATGCCCTATTTCTTATAACCACTAAATGTTTTCCTATCCATAATTGTGAACATAAGTTAATCACAACCAAATTTTGGGATTGATGGTGGATGGTCTTTGACCATCCACCATGTAACAACCATGAGGTCCCATTATATTTTTTGAGGAAACTATACTGTGAGTTTGTCCTCAATGGGATTCCTAATTATTTTAATTTTAGTGAGTTTTAGGGCTTAGGAAAAGGATTTATATAGGATCAAATAAGTACACATCATACACCTAATCAGCCTACATGGTTCCATGTCCAAAAGCCTCTTGAGCCTGAGATCCCCTCCATGATTCAACAGGTCATGGAGATAGACACTCTTCATGATCTTAGTTCACTCACCACTATAATCATTCAACATATGAGTAGGCTTTCATAGAGTGATGCTAAAAATACACCACAAGCTACCTGACCCCAACTCCAAGCTTGAAATTCATGTGGAACTATGTGCACATGACCTTCTGATGATGATGGTGTTAGTGGTTTAGATGGATTAGATCATATTCTTATGAGTGATGAATTTTTAGCATGTAGATATCAGTCACCACACAAATACAGGTATATTGTATATAAATGTCATGTTAAATTTAAGTTATATTTGCAAATTCAATTTCTAAGCTAACAATTAATTTACATATAAATTTAATATAATAAATATGTTATTTTTTATGTCATAGGAGTTGACGGTTCCTTCATCATCATAGCCAACATTTATAACATTTGATTTGTCATGACCATTATTTACATATTCTAATCTAGTTACTGTGCCATCCACGACTACATTGGCCTCTATTAGGATGAAACCATTTACCTATATAGAGGTAAAAATTGTTTAAATACATGTTTTCCTCTTTGCATCTATTATAACTATAGTTGTTTACGTATATGTTTTGCTCCTTTCATCTAATTTACTTCTCTTCTCAAGAATTAATGCAAAAATAACATAACCAAAAACATAAAAGTCATGAATGGGCTTATGTTAGACCATGCTTCCTTGGTAGTAACATCCTAAAATGATCTTACACTAGTGTATTGTGTTCAAAATTTTGTACCTTATTCCCAATGACAGCGAAAATTATCCTAAGATACAAAGTGCATTTCATTGGCTCATCCTATATGTATCCCATGTACTAAACCAAGGTTAAAAAACATGCATTATATTCCATTTTA
>JARHVA010007480.1:0-10000 GCA_037957365.1 Torreya grandis | reverse complement strand
ATGATTTGTTGTAAAATAAATGTCCATCCAATCTTTTGAAAACGATAGTTGGAATAAATTTCTTGGATGCTTTTGGTGGCAATTCAATGCCGCACTACTACAAAATATTAGTATGTAAATTACAATGAATATGGTGAAAAAAATCATAGTGCATTGAAAATTCAACATATTGCCTATAACAAGTGGTGCGTGTGTGATTTATTTTAACATAAAAAGGTTATACCATCTCAAAATATCTTTGACAAATAAAAAATTGTGGATGTTTTCCTAAAAATTTGGAGTATAATTGTGTTTGAGTCATTTCTAATAAATTTTTTGGATGTGGTTCACAGTTACGAGAACCAACTCTTCTTTTCATAACATCTCTTGTATTGAGAGAAATTCTTGTATTATCTTTCCAAAATTGAGTAAGTAATTCTTTGAGAGTATCAACTATAGCCTTGTCCTTTTAGGGAATTCTACTAGAGAATGCCCATAACTCATTGGTATTAGGTTCATTAAGTCTTTCACGTATTTCAATTGCTTTCATTATTGTTTTTGTTTATATTAAGTGTTTGGATTTTTTTTTAAACCATTCATTTTCCCCTATTTTTTCACTTACTACACAAGTTGTAAGTATATGTCGAGCAACATTAAAATCTTTGGTGCATGATGTTGGGCCTATAGTATGATATGCATCATGTATATTTTTAATAATTTCATCATTTTCATCATCCATGTTAGATGTTCTTAGTCATAATGTGTAAATTATAGGTCTCATCTTAATCAATTTTATCAATGAAACAAATAATTGACATCTTTGACTATCATACTCCAATTATGAAAAAAAGTATCCCAAATTTATTGAGCTAGTCTTCTTGAATGGCGATCAGACATTTTGTTATGCATTGGTTTCAAAATATTTTCATCAAATTCAATTAAGAAATTGTATTTTCTATGCACAATTCTTGGATGTATTGGTAATGATGGAATTTGTTGAGAGGGTGTTTCAAAACTGAAATTAATTTCATTGTTTAGAGGTGGGATGACATTTTTTTCATTGTTAATTTTTTCATTATATGTTTCCATGAAATTTTCTTGACAGTTAATTTCATCATTATTTGTTTCCTTCAAATTTTCTTCATTCATGGGGGATTAAGCATCATACCTAGACTCATCTTCAACAAAATCAAAAACTTGGAACTTTGAATGTGAACTTCCAACATTAACTAATTCATTATTTTCAATTTCATTACTATTCATTTCATTATGGTCAATTTCATTATTATTCATTTCATTATGATAAATTTCATTATTATTAATTTCATTATGGTCAATTTAAACATTATTCAATTGGTTATAGTCAATTTCATAATTGTTTAACTCATTATCATCAATTGGCTCATTATCTATGGCATTTGGTTCATCGAGATTAGGGTTGTACCTTGTTTACCATGAAGTTTTCACATTTGTAGCTTGTGTTTCTCTCTCAAATATTCTAATTCCTCTAGGTTTTTTTATCAACTTCCTCTTCCTCTTCGAATGTGTTTGAAACCCATCAGAGGGGACAATTGACAACTTTTCAAAAGTGGGGTCAAGTACATAGGTATGTAGATCTCACATAAGTATGTAGAGAATGTTTGTGAGCATATGAGTATTCATTTGGGTTAAAAATAGTCATTGATAATTGAGATTAATTTAAAATGATAACAACATGATCACATTATATAATTTGATCATGTTATTGCATAACACAATTGTGTTACGTGTTTTATAAGGTTATGACCCATCCAACCCATTGAAAAGATTGTATTGATAATAATGTGATCACATTATTATCAATATAAGATTTGGGTTTGGTAATTGGAAATGAGAACTGAGTGTTGCCTATGTTAATAATAACATGATCATGTTATTAAATAACATGATCACATTATACTTAATATAGATAAGGGATTAGGGATTAGGGATTAAGGCATTAGTGCATAGGTTTTATGGATTAGGGATTATGGATTAGGGACTATAATCTATGATTTAGGGATTAGGGATTACAATTTAATTTTTAGGGTTTAGGGATTATGGATTAGGGCATGTAGGGTTTGGTTTTAAGGGTGTATATAAGGTCTAATTGCTATATGTCATGTCTGAACCTAATTTTTACTATAAAGGATGTCAATTGGGACTAAATTGATTGGTAAATAGGGAAATTTTTTGGTTTAAAATTTAGGGTATAGTGTTTAGGGCTTAGGTTTAGGGTAAAAAGGGTCAATAGCTAGATTGGTAAGTTCCAAAGGCTTTAGTCATATGTTTAAAAAGTGAATTCTATGACATCACATGATAAAATCAATTATATCATAAGGCATGTATGTTTGTAGCATGTAGTGGGCATTAGTGAATTGGGATTATAATTTATGATTTAAGGATTAGGGATTAGGGAAAGGGTTTTAGGTTTAAAGACCCATATATTAATTTGTCTAGTCACTCTATGCCATGTGAACCTAACTCTTACTATAAAAGATGTTAATTGGGACTAAATCTATTAGTAAATAGGGAAATCTTATAGTTTAAAATTTAGGGTATAGCATTTAGGGTATCATGCAGATTAAGTGAAATAGTCAAATGAGGAAATTAGTCATGTGATTTAGGCTAAACTGATTCCTATGAATTTAATTCATATTCTATAAAAGATGTTAATCTGGGCTAAAATTATTAGTTCAAGGTTTAAAGAGTTTAAACTTATGGTTTAGAGTTTAGGGATTAGGAACTTTAAGGATGAGGACTTAGGGTATAGGTTTTAGGGTATATTTTATATAATTGTGTAGGAAATTGGGATAAATTTGGGATCCTTGAACCTATATCTATGAGTAAAGAATCTGAATTTGGGATCAATTATCCCCCACATCATCACAAATTGAGCCTACGAAGTCAATTATGGTAATGATTGATGCAATTTTTAACCAAGTTCATCCTTGTGAGTCTTTTTCTTTCTTTCTATATATATATATATATATATATATATATATATTATATATATATATATATATATATATATATATATATATATATATATATATATATATATATATATATATATAAAATAAGATGTTAATTGGGGCTAAATTTATTGGTTTAGGGTTTAGGGTCTATAATTTAAAGGGCTTAGGGTTTAATGTAAATGGTACAGGGTTTCTAGGGTTAAATTTAAATGGTATAGGTTAAATTATGGTTCAATATATTGGATATAAGCTCTAATAACTAGGGTAATTGAAGAACATTTGAGCTACTTGTGACACCTATTTATGACTTGATTACCTTCATATTTACATTTCTGATAAAACTAGGGTCAATTATGCCATATACATGTTGCATACATGTTATACAATAAATTGAGCCATAAATTTATTTTAGGGGCTCAATTTTGTCGAGATCATGTAGGGAGTTGCACAAATTAACTATTTGGATCAATTCATGATAAAAGATCGATCTTTTGATTTTTCCCCAAATCATATCTTACTATTTAAGGGGTTCAAATTGGCCTCAAATGCCTCCTCGATTAAAAAAATAAAATAGGTCCTCTTATTTAATTAATTAGGTTGAAGGGGCTATAAATATCCCCAATTTACTTTAGATGCACAGCTAGATTGGTACTCCAAAGGCTTTAGCCATAGGTTTAAAAAGTGCAATTTATGACATCTCATGATAAAATTAGTTATATCATAAGGAATGTATGTTTATGGCATGTAGTGGGCATTAGGGCATAGGGATATATTACAATTTATGTTGTATGGATTAGGGATTAGGGCATAGGGTTTAGGTTTAAGGACTTGTATATAGTAATGTCTAATTGCTAGATATGCTATGTGTTCAAACTTGATTCTTACTAAAAAGGATGCTAATTGAGACTAAATTAAAGTTGGTAAATAGGGAATTTTTATGGTTTATAATTTAGGTTATAGTGTTTAGGGATTATGGTTTATGGCTTCTAGGTTTTAATGTATATACATGGTTTACGGTATATAGGGTCAATCACAAAGATAATTAAGGATAATTTGAATCACTTGGACCCATTAGTGACTATAAAATGTGTTTTTGGGTTGTCATTATTGATGTCATCATGCAAATTGAGTGAATTAATCAAATGGGGCAATGAGTCATGTGATTTAGGCTAAATTGAGCCTTGTGAACTCAATTCTTAGTCTAAATGATTTTAATTTAGGCTAAAATGATTGGTTCAAGGTTTAAAGAGTTTATATTATGGTTTAGGGTTTAGGGATTAGGAAAACTAGGGATTAGGGCTTAGGGTATAGGTTTTAGGGTATATGAGGTACAATCATGATAGTGATTGGGGAAAATTTGAGCTCCTTGAATGTATATTTGTGAGTAAAGAATGTGAATTTGGGATCAATTAATCCCCAACATCATCACAGATTGAGCCTATGAAATCAGTTGTGGTAATGACTAATGTAATTTTAACCAAGTTCATCCTTATGAACCTAATTTTTACTATTTATAAAGTATTTTAATTGGGATACATTGATATTAAGGGCCTAATGAGCCTCAATGTAAGGAGTTTCATCCATATGATATCAATTAGAGATCCAAGTGCTCACCATATTAAAAAAATTATTATTTTTTCAATTTGATATGTAATTCAGTCTAAAGGAGCCATGTGCAAGGAATTACGTTCATATATAATGGAAATTGGGGATTACTTGGCCCTGATTGCATACCATATTGAACCAATCAAGTATTGAGTTCCAGATGATACATAATTGGGGCCAATCAAGGCTTGCCCAAGGAATTGTGTCAACATAATTTTAATTAGGGCCCTAATTGCACACCTTATTCAAATAATTGAGTGTTTGATTTAATATGATATGAAATCAAGACCAATTGAACCCTCTGTAAGGAATTACATCCATATAATAACAATTGGGATTCTAATTGTACACCAAATTCAACTAGAAGAATATTTGGTTTAATATGGTATATGATTTATTTAGTCCAAACAAGCCTTGTGTAATAAATTTCATCCTTATACTGTCAATAGGGGGTTCTATTTGTCCCAAATACATCACATATTGAATCAACCAACTAGTTAGTTCAGTTGAATATGCAATTATGGCCAACCAAGGCTCATGCAATTAATTGTTCATACATCTAATGTCAATTACAACTTAGTTGGCCATGATTGTAAACTATATCTAGCTAATTTCATTTATTTGGTTTTATCTTATACATAACTGGGGCCAACTGAGCCCCACAAAAGTAATTTTATCCATATAATGTTCCAGTTGGGTTCCATTAACCCTAATTACACACCATATTGAACCAATTGAGTATTTAGGTTTAGTATGATATGCCATTGGGGCTCTAATTACACCATGTTAAATCAATTGATATTTTTTCAATACTATACATAATTGAGGATAACCAAGTCCTATATAATTAACTTATTCCACCTAGAATATCAATCGAGGCATTTTCACCCCATGCAATAAATTATGTCCATCTAATGTCCATTTTCACATCATATTTAACCAATCGAGTATTTTCTTCAGTATAAACTATAATTAAGAGTAATTAGTCACCATGTTAGGAATTACTTAAATATAATGTCTTGATTAGGGCTTTGATAGCACACCATATTAAACTAATTGAATATTTAGTTCAATTTAATACATAACTGGGATTAAATGAGCCCTCAAAAAGGAATTATGTCCATATGATGTCAATTAGGTCTCTAATTACATGCCATATTATAAAAAAACAAGTATTTAGTTTAGTTTGACACATAATTGGGGCCAACCAAGCTCCATCGAAGGAGATATGTCAATCTAATGTCAATTTGGGATATATTGGCCTGATTACACACCATATTGGGATCAAAGGAACAATAAATTGATTCATAGGTTAATACATATCCAATTATCATTCAATTTTATCAATTCTTGACAAGAACATTGGTCCCAAATAACAATCTTAATCAACTAATATTTTATCTTAGACTACTAGGCCCAATGGATCATAATCAAGTTTTAGGGTGTTGACAATATGTAATGCAAGCACATTATTAATGTGATCACATTATTAAATACTATGATCATGTTAATAAAATATTTAATAACATGATTGCATTATTAACATAATCACATTATTAACATGATCATGGTATTTGAAGTTGAATCCAATTCCCATGCCTTTTGGCTCGAGAATGGCTTAGATTATGAAGGCAAAGGCTTGGACTGTCAATTTATAGCTGAGTTTTGAAAGGTATGAAAATAAAAAACAAATTTTAACTTTGATTTTCAAATATACTAATAATTTCAATGTGAAAATTCAAAAACTTGATACCGTCATGACGAACATGTTCTCCTCTTTCCAATAATATGTTTTTTATAATTTTTGGACTAATTTAAGGTTTCAAACTATAATTATTTATAACTATGCCTTTTTTAGGCCACTACATTCTGAAAACATACATGCCTATACATTTTCATGTAATTTATCTTTCGTTGATCCAAGTGAAAAAAAATTATATGGTGAGCAAGTAGGCCTAATTCTACACACATTTAAAAAAAAATGATTTTCAATTTTTTTGAGGTAGTTAAGTGTGTTGCATGGATGGCTATCCATTTATTTGTCAATTTTTAGGATCTATTTACTTGAAAAAATCATTAAAAAAAGTGTTCTTTGAAAAAATACAAAAAACATAGGTGACATGCTAGAAGATTTTATCTAAATTTTCTCCAAATGCTTTTAAATAATATTAAACACTGCTCAAAAAATGGTGCATGTCACGCTCATCTATCTACGATGTTTTTTGAAAAATAGGTGTTCCTCTTCAAAATTTAGATGTTAGTCCTAGTTATACTTAACAATTTTTAAAACAAATTAGTATTTTGGAATCTAGACTTAAAATTATACATTTCATGTTCTTACACCATCTTCAAATTTGGAGTGTAGATATCTCGAATTATCTAAAAAATCTCAAATTTATAAAATTTAAAAAAAATCATGTCCATGAGTAGGCCACTTTTTATCCCCCAACTTTGTGCACTTACCCAGAAGGATCAGATATTATTGACTTAGTTTTTTTAAACCTTAGTTTGTATCTATTAAATACATTACTGATATTATCTAGTGACATGATGGGAACTTTAATTGTTGCCCTTATACACCTTATCAATATTGCATGCATTTTTAATTAACCTCGTAACATTTCATATAATGAGGACGCCCTTTCGATATTCCCCTTAGCATTAAATACTAACTCAAATACCTTATCAATATAACCATCCTTAGCTTGTATATCTATATTCTTAAAATCCTCATGAAACTGTCTAACTATGTATAAAATATCTCTTGTATAACAATATTATTTCTATTTTGAGAAAATAAGTATTCAATTATAGCCTCATGGAATAATTATAAAATCATATCTTCTACCACAATCCTATGTGCTCCTACAATAACAATCTCTCTATCCCAATTTAAAAATTAAATTCTCATTATGCTAAGAAAAAATTGAACCAAAGCCTAAATCCTCAATGGTCATAATATTTAGTTCTAGACAAGAATCTTCCTAAATTACCTTTCTCAAAGCCATAAGCCTACATCTTATTTTAATGATTGTTTTAAAATATGCTTTAATATTTTATATTAATGGCTCAACTTGTCTTATTGCTTATAAGATTTGTATCAATAAACTAAATAATGATATAAGGGCTTCTTATACTTGATGAGGAAGTTTGCATGGTATTGAGGCCTTGTTCTGAGTTTCATGCCTTTTAAGCTTCTACACCATCCCTTTGACTATGGTGGATGTAACTTCACTTGAAGCCAAGACAAATGAAGAAGGGTCTTATTTGTATTCAGGGACCTATTCACCTTTAGCATTTCTATTCTTAGTCATAGAGTATTTTGTATCTTTAAACTCATGCCAAGTTTGAGTTTGAGCTAACATAGTTGCCTTTTTTATAGTTACCCTATTTAGGGTGTCAATTGATTTATCAAATTTAATCCTCATCTTGAGCTCATCAATAACAACCTAGTCTTCTCTCTCTACTTAGGTACCTTACATTTCCCAATCCAATCTTCTCCTTATGAAGGCATTACAACTATATATGAAGTGTATTATGGTAAAATGGTAAGTGGAGTGGTAGAGATGGTGCAAGCATGGTCTATTGAATTGAAGGATGGAATGGGTGAGGATGGAGTGACATCAATGAATTTAATTGTGGAAGAGTAGAAAGTAATGAACTTGCCTTTATAATTTTCATATTGGGATTGAACAAGATTCTATTTAAATTTTGATGAGCTAGGTATAATAGTAATTTCATTGGTATAAATTATAGATAAGACAACTCTTGGTGATAAATAACCTAGTGACAAAGAAGGCATACTTACCGATGAAACTAATGGTGAGGTAGACACACCTATATCAAAAATGATAGCCATAGAAATAGGAGAGGATTCTTTTGGCCATTTAGGAAATGAACCAAGTTAAATAAAACATTGACCAACTATAAGAATTCTATCTTTGGAGGTATTATGCCTAGTATAAATCTTGACAATTGTAGCAATCTTCTTCAAAAGAGCACTAAAAGTTGTCAAATCAATAGTCGCATTATAAGTTGATACAACATAAATACAGGAAGCAATAAGAACATTAATAGGTGTTTTTTTCATTATAGAGGTAGTAGGGAAAACTAGAATGGTGTACACATTAAATCTAAATTATATAACACCTCAGTCTTGTACACTTGGAAAATACCTATCATGGTTGTAGCCTTTATTTCTAAAACCTTTTTGGTACCAAAATGTTCATGTTCACTATATGTTTGTGTCAAATTTCTTATCTCTTAGTATGACCAAATATTATTCTAATGACTAGGCATTCTATACTATGTAAACTACTTAAAACATGATCATTATCCTTATTTTTTAGTTTTAGAGTTGCACCTATTTTATAGCTTCATAGACACTTGTGTCCTAGCTAGATGCCTACATCGATGCTGATGTCCATTTTTAAACTATGTGTTTAGTGCCCAAAAATCATCCAATTTGTAAATATAACAGATCCTAAATGTTGACTTGTGTTTTAGTGTTAGGTATTTCTAAAAGAGATTGGTATATATACAATATCAACCATCATTCATTCCTAAGCTAGAAAATACCAATAACTCACAAGACAACTTACCAAAAAGCTCATAATTAAGCATTTAAGTGAGCAAACCTACCCTATTCTTTCATATTTCAATATCAACCATAGGAGCAATATTTATACAAGTCTGAATTGCTAAAAGAGTAGCCCATGTGACATATTTTCCAAGTTATAAGTGAGACCATTGTATGTACTTGTTTATCACATATTGTATTATTATACACGCACACAGGCCAACATGTAGAGGATAACTACCTAAGTCTAAGGCACTCTTCAGATTATTGGATGGTAAGCAATGCCCATTGATAAAGGGTTCTTTGAAGAACCCGATATTATGTGCCAACTATCTCATTTTTCCCAGTCATTCCAAGGGTGAGGAATATTGGGTTTTATCATTTGACAAGGAATGATATATGTGCACATGATCTGCATACATCAGAAAAAGGTGATAGAAAACCTAGAAGGATCAAGTTGATTGCATCCATATCTAGTCATTATTTTGTATAGGACACCTACATCTAGTTCAAACTATAACGCCAATATAATTTTCCAGATCCGATGCAAGGGTATAAGGCCATATAATGAAAAATTATAAAATCTAATGACTCCTCTAAGATATTGATCAAGTCCACTTCCATCCTGTTTTAGCCCAAATCTGTGTGTGCATGATAAATCAAGTAAGCACTCTTATTTATAATTTATCACAATATCAATCAATAGCTATAAGTTATATTTTTTCCATATCTCCATATTTGAATTCATAATATTATCTAAGTCTGAAAATTAATTAGCTTGCTATAAATTTGTTTATCACCCTTGTGCTTAGTCATTTATATATCTGTGTTCACACTTATA
>JARHVA010007479.1:597500-672451 GCA_037957365.1 Torreya grandis | reverse complement strand
TTGTAATGAAATAGTAGAATCATGGGGTAAGAAAGGAAAATAAGAGTATTGTTCAAGGAGTGGTGAAAGTGCAAAATGAAGTTAGTCCTTCTCAAGTCCCTCCCACCCATCCTCAAGAAGATTAGTGTACTCCATGGCAGCCTTCATGTATCTCCCCATCTCCATGATGATTCCTATGAGATCTAAGAAATACTCTTCCAAGAGAATCTAGATAAACAAATTGATGAATTAGAGGCAAAGATGAAGTTTCTTAGTCAAGGTGAGATGGAAGGTTATAGACCTAAAAGAAGATCCTATGTCTAAACACACCCCATTTACCTTTCATCAAGAGAGTACTCAAGCTAATTTTGATGTTGATGAAGTGTTAGTCAAGTGGAAGGTAGAGAATCAATTGATTTTGACCCAAGGTTTGCCTCCTCTTTCTCATGAAACTTTTAAAATAACTATTACATGTCACTCTCAATCTGATTTTGAGAGTCCTTGTGTTGAATATCTTTGCTTGGGTGATGAAGAATGTTTTCCTTGTGTTGAAGAACCTATCTTGAGAAAGGAAAGTCAAGAAGAGTATGATAAATTCATGACTGATCAAGAATACTTCATTAATGTAGATGAGGAATAAATCACCATAGGTACCCCAGTTGGTGAACAAAGAGACAATTCACAAGCTTTTGAAGAAGGGTGTTTTATTTTTTTGAAAGAAGAAGAAGAATGATCATTAGTTCCTTTCTCACCTTGAAAAAAAACATAGATGAACATGAAAAAGTTCATAATTAGTCTTTGGATGACTTGTTTAAAGTTATTGGAGTAGGCTATAATCCTCTCTAAGGAGATCATGAGCTGACCAAAGATAAAGAAGGTCGCAATGAGGACTCAAATAATTATGCAAAGGAGAAACGAGCTTTCATGTTTATTTTTTCAAGAGGTTTGTGAATCTAAGAATGATATATTTTAAGTCATAAAGAGGGGTATATCACCCCTATATAAGGAACTCATCAGCTTTTGAAGGATGGAGAAGGATCATATTGGCCTAAAGTTTTTAGTGAACTTGAAATCAATCCTTTTGAAATCATGTCTATAAAGATAATGGGAGTTAATCATGAGAAAGTGAATGGGAAGAAACATGAAACAAGTGATCATGTCCAAGAATATTTTAATTTACTTGATTATATTATTTAGAGTTGCTTAGTTTCCTAATGAGCATCATGCCAATGAGGTTGCTAGACTTTGTAATAAGCATGGAGGGTAACAATGATAAGAGACAAGTCTTCTTAATTCATCTAATCCTTCATGCCTTGAAGTAAGAGGGATCTCAATATTTATGTTTTATTTAAGAGGAGTTATATTTATGGTTATTTTTATGTATTATTTTTCCTTTGTTTTCTCCTAAGTGCCTTGAGCATATGTGTGTCTTGTGCTTGTTTGTTTTCTTCATTGTGTGTGTCATTTTCCTTTGTGTGGTTGAGGTAGTCACTAGTTATATTGGTAAATGGTCAATTCTCTTATTTATTTCAGTATTTATATGACTCCTAAACCTAATGGACTAATTATGCTATTTTTTTAGTTAGTATAGCAAGCATACTACCACTATGAGTCACCAATTTATTGACCAATTTTGACTTTTAGGTCAAAATAGGGTACCCTTAGTTAAAATTTTCATTTTTTGGAATATTAAGGGGTATAATATATTTTAATAAGGTGTTTTATGGGCCATTTAATGCCTCTTAAGGTTATATTAACTTTGGTCACTCATTTTGTTAGCCTATCATGTCATTTGGGGTCATTTCAAGGGTCTAAATGGTGCATTTAATGCTTTGTACGGGTTTATTTGGATTTTTTAAAGTTAAAAAATCTGATTTCATTCCACATGTGTCCTTAAAAGTCTTATGAAGCTTACATAACTAAATAAATTTTAGGTTGACTAGATAAAAGGTAGTTTTCTTAACTAAAGAGAGAGAAAAGGACACTTGCACAATTCTTAGGGAAGTGTGCCACTTTTAAAAACATGTTGGTGTGTATTTTCAACTTCCCAAACCCATTTACACGTTTTAATTTCAAGGATAATGCAAAAATATGCATCTGTAACTCATTTTTCTTCCTTTTGCATGCAAAGGAGGGTCAACTTCAAGCACTTGGTACGAAAGGTACAAGTAGAGTTGGGAGGAGTGATTATAAAAGTGGATTATAATTTAAGTAAAATTCATTCTCATAATAGTATTTTTTGTTTTGGTGTCTCCTCATTTATTAACAATCATTAACAATCTAGACAACCTTTTATAGAATTACATTCAAGAGGGGTATACTTATGCATCAATTTTTTATTTTAAAAAATCTTTAAAGATGTATGGTATTGATAATGTGTTTTTAGGCTATAATAAATCTCTATATATTATATTTTAAAACATTTAACATTTCATTCTTCATTACTTTTGAAGGAGATCACAAATGGTGCTTGTTTCTTAAAGTTTGCAAAGTTACGTGAAAGTCCTATGTTTTCCAACATCTAAGGAGCTTCATGGTAATGATAATGTTATTTTGATTCATTTTTTAATATATAATGCATTAAATCATCTTGTGGGAGGTCCAACTAGCATTTTTCCAAAGCCAAATTGCCTATTTTTGCCTTGTTTCCTACCTTACCACTTTCAGTTAAGTAGTGCTTGTTTCATGGAGGTTGTACGGATGAGGGAGAATTTGGAGTTCATTTTAGAGTCAATTTTGGGCCTTAAAATTCCAAAAGACTAATAATTCTCATGTTGTGAAGACCTAGGATGGTATATGAACATTTCTCATTCCAAGGAGAGGTCATTCCATTTTTGGGCTCTCAGTGCCCAACTATTCAAAATAGTGGTCATGAGGTTTTTATGGATTAATTTTGGACATGGTGGAGTAGTATTTTACCATTTTTATTTCTTTGGCCTTGTATATCTATTAACCTAATATAACTATGTCAAATTTGGGGGTTAGAGGGTAAGTGGAAAAGGTACTTTGAGCCCCTCCAAGTTGGCAAGAAACCTACTGAAAGCTATCAATAACATCTACAAGATTCTTAATGAGTACTTGTGCTACAAGTAATTTTAATAGTCTTATACCTATTATTTAAAGATGGAAGAATTATAATCAATTTAACTATCAATTATAAGCATTTATTCAATGGAAGAGATGATGTTGCATGGAGTGAACTCTTAGGTCTATTCCTTATCCATACATAGGGCAAGGTAAGCAATGAAGGAAAGGTTTCAATGAATTGAAAAGAAGAGATGGTAATAAAGAATCCATAATGGAAATATGACTTATTTTGAGTCCTCCAAGGCTAAATTCAATCTTCACAGGCCTAATGCACTCTTAGACATGCTCCAAATGACTAAATATGCACCTAAAGGCTTGGATTATCTACCTACAGCCAGGGGCATTAGAGGTTGGCCTAATCTCTCTCTCTCTCTCTCTCTCTCTCTCTCTCTCTCTCTCTCTCTCTCTCTCTCTCTCTCTCTCTCTCTCTCTCTCTCTCTCTCTCACATCAATCGACCTCATATCAATGAGGCACCTTATTGTGAGCCAATACTTAACCTTAGGATTATTTTGACATCAATGACCACTATCACCTTATATAGCCTTCTTAACATCAATGGAAATGCACAAATGCATGACATCAATGATAGGTTTTAATAATAAACTCCACAACATCTTGAGGATAGGGGAAGAAAAAGGGTTCCACCATTGAATGATCATGTCTAAAAGGAAGTTTGATTTGACTGAGATAAATGTAAACAAGGATAGAAAGTTATAAAATATATTAAGAAAGAAGGGGAAACAAGTGAAGAGATGAAAAGTAGACTCAACCTCTAATTCACATAGAGCACATCTGTTTGGTAGAATGAGGCCTCTCTTTATAAAGTTATCTATCATGAGTATCTTATTATAGGTCGATAACTAGAGGGATACATTTTATTTATGTACATGATAATTTTTCAAATATAATTCCAAGGAAAACCATCCATTGTTGGATTAAGCTCCAAAAGGTAACTTGATTTAACATTGTAAGCCCCATCCTCTGAAGTTATCTAAACCAGTTCATCCTCTTTCGATATTTGATAGATATGAAAACTATTAATCATATATTGAATAGAATTAATACCATATAAATCATCTTTGTTATAAGAATCCATAGGTATATTTATCCATCATTTTATTCCATGTATGACATCCCAATAATCACTAACTTTTTCCCCAAGATTATTTTGATTTTATGTGCTAAATTTTTCATTGGATTGGTGACACTCAGAGGTTCACTGATAAATTAGGCATAATATCAAAATAAATATTTCTTTACATCCCCCACATTCCATATACACTTATTTCCCAATAAGTTTTTTATGTTAATACATTATTCCAAAAATTTGATCCATGAGGGGGTGACTATAATGTAATAAAGGGAGTAGATTATCTATGAACCAAGTATTTAGATTTGATGATTTAATTCCATAATGTTTCCTCACCATTTTGGTAAGTATGTATTTGTTCATAATTTTTATATTTATCATCCCTAAGCCTATATGGTGTTTTGGTAAGCAAACCTTCTCCCAAGTCACGAAGTGAAATATGTTTTTCTCTACCACCGCTACAAATATAAATATTTTATAAATTTTATAGATATTATTTACTATTTTATTTGTAAATTTAAATATAAAAATGAGGTATATAGTTAGGCTTTTTAATGATATATTAATTAGAAATAATTTTTCTACTTAGGATAGGAGATATCATTTCTAGTTAGACAATTTTAATTAGAATATATCGAAGAGGAAATTTTGACAATTGAGAGCCATTCTTCCTTTTAACAGTGGCATACCAAGATAGGTAGATAGAAAAAGCTGATTTTGATAGTTTAGAAAGGAAATTTTTTTAATATCTAGATAAATTATTTTTGAGAAAGAAGATTTTTTTTATAAAAGTTGATGCACTATTTTGAAACTTTTGCATAATCTAAAGGACCCTTATGATAAATTTGATTCCTAGACTAGATATTCTCCTATAATAAAGGTATCATAACTAAATTATTGATGTGAGATGGATATTTTAAGATAAATTGATAACCATTTCATACTTATAATTAACCTTTATTTTTATGATCTTCTTTCTAATGCCTTAACAATCAAGATGAGGTGGTAGGGTGAGAGAGGGACTCCTTATCTTAAGCCCCTTTTAGCAGAAAAGAAACATATTTTGAAACCATTCAAAAAGACATTTAACATAAGTGAGGATATGCAATAATAGATGAGTTTTATAAACTTAGGATGGATTTTCCTTGGAAGGCTCCATGAGACTTTGTCATAGGCCTTGTTCATGTAAAGTTTGATGAACATCCTAATTATTTTAGACTTATCAATAGAATTAATGGATTTATAGATAGTAACCAAACTATATGTGATTTTTTATTTATAAAAAAATGCCCATTAATGAATAAAGATAAAATTTGGAAGAAGGATATGAAGTTTGATAAATATAATATTAGATAAGATCTTGTCTATGGTATTACAAAGATTAATAGGTCTCCTATATTTCAAATATTTAGCCCCCATTTTTGGGATGAAAATTAGGAAATTATTGTTAATTTATTTGATAAAATTACTATAATGTAAAAATTCCTTCATTATGTCCACCATATCCCATTGAATGGTATCCCATTTTATTTTAAAGAAGAGTGATAAATCCATCAAGGCTAGGAACCTTTTTCCCTTCCATAACAAACACTACAAAATTAAATTCTTCCAACATGGGCTAGACATATAATATATTAGTATCAAATAGGATGATAATTCTATGGAATAAATTTAGGATGTCCTCCTACTTAACTAGCTTGTGATGGCCTTCCCTAGATAGTATATTCCTTAAAAATGACATTATTTCCTCCTTGATAATTCAATATCCACACATTTAGGGACACCATTATTTCACAACAATCATATCTTGTTATAATTTATACATTCAAGAGTAGAGATGTAGATGGATTTGGAGTTTATGTCACCTTATTTAATCCATAATTTCCTTGATTCCACCTCTACAAAGCTTCTTTTTTGGCCTCAATAGAGTGGAATTCAATGATCAAGGCTTTTTATTTTTATTAGATATTTAATTCCATGCCATGACTTTGCATTCAAAAATGTTAAGTTGTTTTGATATCTTAATATTTAATTCAAAAATATTGCCAAAAATCTCCTCATTTGTTTTTTTAGATTTAGTTTAGCATTTTTTAGTTTTCTAACAACCCTAAACATCATTGAGCCCTATAATTCCACATCCCACCATTATTTTATTTTTTTCTCCAACTTTGGATGTTGGATCCACCTTTTATCAAATTTAAATGAATGGTTAGATGTTCCTCCTTCCATTTTCAAGATAAGAACTATAAGAGTGTGGTTGAAGCCTATTTTATGAAGAGTGAAAAGGTTAATAGATAGGGAAAAGAAACACTTATAGGACAATAAAATAATATCAAATATAACTTGGATAAGAATATTTCCTTATATATTTTTTGACCATGTAAATATGGATCATTTGAGGTCCATGTACACTAGCTTGTGACTAGTTATGATATATACAAGGTATGCCATGCTTGTATAAAATTACTAGGTAACTCATTTTTTTCCCATGTGGTAGAGAGAGGATTATTTAAGTATATGGATAGCATCCAAGATAAGTATTTACAATTTTTCATGAAATTATTTAACTCTTCCATAAACATCTTTCTTCTTGCTTTTCAGTTTTGGGCATAAATGTTTGATTAAAATCCAAATTATATTGTCCTCTTTATTGGTGAACAATGTGGTAAGGTGAAGCTTCTTATTTAGGAGAGTCTTTTATAATTAGGTTGATCAAAATCTATGTAAACCAAACATTAAATACATGGAAAAATTCTTAGATCATAAATACATAAAATAATTGTCTTCTCTATTATTTAATTTAAGATATTAAATATATATAGGCTTGATAGTTCCTTAAAACAAGGATACTAATATTATCTTCAACAACCAACTATCCTCAAATTATCTCCTCTAATATCTCACACCTATAATATTTACGAGTTGTGACTACAACTCACTCACTATATAATATATTTTATTATCACACTATTATTAATATTATAATAAATGTTCATAATAATATTTAATAACATCCCCCCCCCCCCCTTAATATGAACATGGGGAGAAACACCATCCTCTATCTAAGTAGCATACACATGTCTTAACCTTCCTTTGTGCTAATTATTTTCATTTTTATTATGGGAACTAATCAAACAAGAAATGGGAACACTATCAACCAATCATTGTAACCTCCTCCAAGGTGGGAATATGTATCAACCACTTGGGAACATACCAACCATGCAAAGGGAACTACATCAACCAAATCTAGGAACATCAAACAAACCAATCAAAAGGTAGTGGGAATACTCCTACCAACTAATTTTATCAAAAACATCTCCTACTTTAGTATTGATGGTATTGATCTCCTATACTATCACGCTTTTGGGGGATTACATGAATATGGATAAAATTCTATTCTTATTTCACACAATTTTAAAATATAAAGTGCCAATAATACAAAATGGTACCCCATAATTAGTGGCTAATGAGAGGTATAATTATCTTCCTTCCTCCTTTTTCCTCCAGCCTTTGATGAGTGAAGCTACTTACTCAACACATGTGTTGATGAAGTCATATGCATTGATTTTTTAAGGATAAATTCCCACCACAATCTATATGTCACGTACAAGCAAAAATGAGTATAAATACATGTCGATATAGATAAACATATTGCTTAAAATTTAACATAGATGAGTGAGTCACTCTTGGATTCATAGTCCAATACAATGAAAACTATTGTTCATTCATATAAAAATAGATTTGAAAGGTGTTAATCAAGATTGAAGATGAATGTAGGATTGATATTGATGTAACCAATGAAAATGGAGACACACTCTGGTATAATATAGGAAAATGGATTGGATCAACACGTTAGAAGAATTGGATGGTAGGATGAAGTGATGAGATGCTTGGCTAAAGTTTTGAGATGGCTTGATGCCATTTGGAGGAAACCTAATGGTTTCATTGATATTTAAGTATAATACCTCAGATGGAAATCACATTGACTTGATGCTAATCTATAGGACTTAGTTGTCTCATTCCAAGATTAATCTCCATATGGTATGCTCAGATTGAAGATACTTAAATGAGTGGTTAGATACTGATGAAGAATTAATGTGTAGATATATTAACACCTCACTCATATCTTCAATTTTATTGACATGACTACACCAAATCAATATTGCCTCCTCCTAATTATTCTATCGATTAACATTTTTCAATAGATTTAAAGCACCATCAATTGGGTCAACCACAAGATAAGTTAGACTTCCCATTTATCAATTCATAAAATCATTTTTCATAGGGGATTTGCCTGGTTTGATACCAGATAATGAGGTTGATCAAAGTCTACATAAATTAAACATAAAATAAATGTAAAAATACTTATATCATATATACATAAAATATACATAAAATACTAATAATTATCTAATCTAGTATTAAATCTCAGATATTATAAATATATAGGCTTGATATTTCATTAAAATAAGGATACTAACATAATATTTAACAACCAACTATCCTTAAAGTATCTCCTCTAATCTCTCATACCTAGAATAGTTACGTGAGTTGTGACCATAACTCACTCACTATATAATATATTTTATCATCACACTATTATTAATATTATAATCAATGTTCATACTAATATTTCCTAAAATTTTATTCAATATCATTGGGATTTCAGAGCCCTCTTATCCCCATAGAAGGCCCCTCTACACTTGAACTAGAATAAAGGGAAATTTTCCATATTATATTCTTATTACTTGAGAAGTTACTATTTCTCATATTGGTATCTTATACCAAAAAGATACTGGGTTAATGTGGTTTTTGAAATTTATACATATTCTTTTCTTGTTTGGGTTGTACAATCCTTGAATATCCCATGAGGTGATATTCATTTTTTAAGTTTGGGGGATAAAAGGTTCCTTAGAACCTATAGAAGTTTTTGGGCTCCACTTACCACTTCATTTAATATTTTTGAGTTTCTAACCTTATTTTGATTTCATCTCCCTCTCTTGGATTCAAAAACCACATTGACACATTTTTTTGTGATCTTTTTATGTCTATTTGTTGAGATTTTCGTTGAGGATTAGCGACCTAACTTTTAGACTTTAGGAGAATGGTAGAGACCATTTTTAATACTTCCTATAACTCTTTTAGGTCTTCTTATTTGTGGTATTTTTGGTCTATCTCAACTTATTCCCTTTATTATAACTTTAAGATTTATCATTAATCTTCCTCTTATTATTTGTATAGGATAATTCCTTTATCTTTTATTCCCTCTTTTTCGTTTTCTGCATTCTAATTTTGATGAGGATCACAATTAGAGTCCAATGGTTCTATTATGAGAACTTATAAGGTTTCCTCCTTCCTCTATTCTCATATTTCATTTTATTTAATTTTTATAACTTCTCCTCATATTTGTATATTTATGATATTGATATACATTTGGGTAGGAAGAGATGTGTCTTGTTTTATTCTCCAATATGTTTTTATTTTATTTAACTCTAGGAAATCCTTAGATTCATGTCCTATCTTTCTACACATATGAAAAAACATAATTTTTATTTCATATTATATATCTTGGATATAATCACAATATTTTGAGATCAACTTAATGTTTGATTGGATAACTAATTAACATTGGATTTCATGCTAAAAGACTAACATGATTGAAACCATGCATAAACAAGACAATTTTATTTTTGACAATGTACATAAACATTATACATAATTAAAATTACCATTATCTATCCATATTAATGTTAAAACACATAAAAATCATCCAAAAATGTTCACATTACCAAATAACATAGATGGAAATGCACAAGTGGTGACATAATTGCTACACAACCATGTCAGCCTCACATGTTCTAATTAGCCTACAAGTATAAAACATAATTAAAAGTATTTAAATTAGCCTAATAGGCCCCATGGATAAGAGTCCTAAAAATGATGCATGAAAAATGTGAGGATAATTTTATAAACTAATATATCAAATGATTCTATCTAACTCTTTGTAATGCTCAAAAAATCTTTAGGTGATTCCAACTAATCAAAAGGCTTAGTCCACACTTTAGTCATAATTAAAATCTAATTTTTAATTAATTCAAAGTCAAAGAAAAACTCAACTAAAATTCATATAATCCCCATATGAATTAAAAATGGGTATAAAATATCTCAATTAATCCCCCTAAGGATGGATTTTTCTATCTTCGCCATTAGATCACTTCAACCTCAACCATTACATTTGGCCAAAGGTAAGGAAGTCATAAAAATACTTATGGAAGTCAATAAAGAATTTGAATTAGTCATTAAATTACAAAATTATATTTGAAAAAGGGGGAATAAATTTTGGAGAATGAGTTATCAATAGTATTTTCTCTCCACCTTCCTCACCCCTAAGGGAAACCATTAATGGGGTCTCCAAGATTTTGGTCCTTTTAAACATTTTATTTAATTTGAAAATTTTATTTGATACATGAAAGATTGATTTGATTATGTATTTACCCATTTTCATGGAATTTTTATAATTGGTTTTGGGATCTTATGATTTATGAAAACATCTCTAAGATCTTCAAGCTTCATGACAACCATTAATGGCCACCAACCAGGTCAAATAATAAATTACCTTACATTTTCAATTTTACGCTCTAAAATTTAGTTCATGTGTAAGGGTATAAAATAAAAAGGAGGTTTTATTTTGGGTCCACCAGCATCAAGGATTTTATATTCTTACAAATGTAAAAAAGGTTTAAACTAACCTTTTTGGGATAAAATCATCATATCTTACAAACAAAAAAGTTTCAAGTTCCAAAAAATTATTTAGCATGGAGGAGGTTATAAAATTGAGGGGGTAAATTTTGGATTCCTTAACCTTTGGGTCTCTAGGTAGCTAAAATTTCTTGCACAAAATAGGTAGCCTATTTAAAATAATTATAGTTTTAGGAAATTTTTGTAATAGGTTTAAACTTTAGAAAAATGCATAGGTTAATATAAAATAATATTAAATTAAAAATAATTTATTTATTTTTTATAACCACCATAAAATGATTAGGAGGCATTCAAATTTATCTAACCACCATGGGCCAAGGGGCTCATCACATGGATTAATAGCCACACTATTGGTGGTCCATTTTGAATATTAAACGAAATATAGGAGGAAAAGGAGAGGAATGGCCTAAAACATGAGGGTTCTACCTTCTCTTCTACCTCTATTGAAAGGAAGTAGGCTCAGCAAGAACTTCCCCAAGGTCTTTATCTACTAGGTCATGGTGAAATAGATACCTCAGTTGTTAAAGTAAGTTGTTCCATATAAGGAACCTATTTAAAATACAATTTGATATCAATAAAATAAACTTAGAATATGAAATAATTAGCTTGATCATATTTCCCAATGAAATACTCACTAAAAAAGACTTCTCTCCAACACACTAGATTTAACAATGTTTTAGAAGATACAAGTGACAAGCATGCAATCTAGATGAAACTTGTAAGCATCGATTATAGATCAGGATACTTTAAAACTATGCTAATATATTATAAATATATCAAAATATGAAGGTTAAAGATAAAGATAAATGAGCCTAAAATGTAATGTCAATAAATTTGGTTCATTTGGTAATAAAAATCCCATGAAACCACTCTTCATTCTAACTAATACTTACACAATCATAAAAAGGGATGGTGTTTAAAGTCTGAAGAAAAATTAACTATGAATAAAAAGGAACACAATTACCATATGAATGAAAAAAATATGAACATTAGCCCTATAAATTTCAATTTATAGATATTTAATAAAAAAAATAACATCTAGGATTCACCCTTTCCTAATGAAACTATAAAAATGCCTTAGAAAAATATAGCTCATAAGAAAAGAAACTGACTAGGAAAGCACAAACAAAAAGAAAATGAAAAATGATCCAGTTATTCTATTATAGTCTCTAAATCTAAATGAATTAGTCATTCTCAAAAAAAATATTTGGTATTATATAAAATCTTAGTCCAATCATTTCCAAGCCTAACTCAAAAATGGGTGGTTGTGAAAGCTCAATGAGTTAGGCCCACTTGAGACTAACTCAGGTTCCATTTTGACCATGATCAAAGTGTCACTAACCATGATAACTTAATCACACATAAATTATATTTATTGGAATTTATTTTGGATATTTTTAATATTTCCAGTTAGCCATGTCTTATGGTTGAAGATCACATCTCTTTTAGACACATTCTATCTTTTGTGATCTTCACTTGGTCCTAAGGTACACATGATTAGTAAGTCAATGCCACTACCTAATTTAATTAGAATCTTGGGATAAATAATCACACTTTTATACTATAATATGAGATTTAACTTGATTATACATATATGATTGGGCTTGTAATCTAATTTCTAGACTTTGATGAACTAGTTGAGTAAGACAGATGTCAAATTTAGGATTTGATCCTTTTCTTGGGGGTTCACGTATCTTCCTTGGAAAAAATTCTCCATGTGGATAATTCTTGATCCTCAAGGATCAAACATTCCTTTCATATGTTAGGTCCATGTTATGTGGCATTCTTTCACTGATTGGTGACTTGATTGAGAGGCCTAGGTCACTTATCTTTTCTTTAAATAGGGTGTAGTGAGATATTGCCAAGTGGAAATTTCTTGCTCACCCAAAGCTCATAAGTTGTGTCCAAGTGTTATATTCATCATAAATACCTTAGAGTCATGAGATGTTAACATATGGCCTCATTTTGGGGACTTGCTAAATCTCCACCTTGTCTACATATTTTTATTGACACAAGAGTGTGGGGAAGTAGGATGTTATCATGTGGCATCATCTCACTTACCTAAAGAGTATACTATTTATGAACTATACAATAACCAACCAAGGGTCTAAGGAAATTATATTATGCCACGTAGAATCATCCCACTTATTTTAAGGCTTAAGATCGTTGGCTCAATGATATAGAACCCTTAATAAAGTAAGGATTTTAGATGTTGACATGCATCCGCATTCCATTTATCTAGAGTTTGGAAGGCCTAGAATGAAATTATGTGGGATATAGAGGCATGATGCTATGATATATTGTCACGTGTCCTCATCTTATTCATTAATAATCCTAGGGACATACAAGGAAAAGTGAATGTTAGATTTAAAATTTTCATATATAAATGGTTGAGTAAAGCCAATTCAACCACAAAAAATACTAAAATGAATAAGGATCATGAAGCAATATTAAAACTTAATAATTTTTGAATGAAACAAAATAGAAATTTCCAAATATTAAATAAAAAATACAAAATTTCCAAACTCTTACAACCAATTTAGCTCGATTGAAGATAAAATGACCAATTTTAAAAGATGAAACAATATAAACATCTAGTCAAAAAACATGAAATTGAGAAAAAGGGACCAAATTACTAAGTAAAATACTCCAAAATAAACCTAAAAAAACTAAATAATTTTCAAATATTTAAGTATTTTTTAGGTTTGATGGTTTTGATGGCAAGACAACCATCAAATTTAGGCTCTATAATGCTAGATAGGATGTCATCATGCCCTCAAGTAGGGTTGGTCATGCCATGTAGTAAATATTTTCTCATATATTGTCTAAATATTCATCCACCTATACCATTTTACCCTTTTATCTTGGTGAGGTTATATCTTGACATGCATCAATATATTTATTATCTAGGGCCTCACCAAAGGCTATGAAACATATAGAATGTCCCTAGGGATTGGGTAGACAAGATCATGCACATGTGGCATGATCTGAGGCACCCAATATTTTGAATATTGATTATAAGTACATGGAATATATTATGGCCAAGGTGAATTAGTATCATACCATGCAGTGTGGTCATATGCATGGCGAAGGTGTTTGGCTTGGGCTTGCAAGTCTACAAGCTGTGATGAAGTGAGGAGATTGGATCATAACACATGTCATCATCCCACTTATCTCAAATACAACTCTAAATTAAATTAACTACCCTAGGGCCATATAAAAGTGAGATCATGAAATGTTCCATGATCTCAATTACTTAAGAGTTTTGGGGGCTAAGGCCCAATGTTCAAGGCATCCTGATGAAGTAAGGAAATGATATGATGACATGTGTCTTCATCCTAGTCATCCAAAAGGTCATAGAATATTATAAATATAGTAAGTCTTGAAAGATCATAGATAAGTAAGTAGGGTGACAAGTGGCATTCCCATGTTTACACAAGGTTTACAAGAAATGAGGTGACTATTATCCTATGAGTCAAAAAGGTAGCCATTAGATTTAAAATATGAAAATTACATAAAAATGACAAGTAATAGAATGTAAAGAAAGGTAAAAGGAAAGGAGATTAAAGGAATAAAGGTAGGAATTTTGTGAAATTTGAAGCTAAATTTTGACCCAAGGAACTAAAATAGAATAAGTACAAAGAAGAAACCACAAACATCCTTAGCCACTTTCACTTGAACATGAATAGAAATGGGATAAAATAGGGATGAATCTAAAAGATAAAACAATCCTATTATTATTCCAATTAACTTAAAATAAATTAGAATTGGACCCAATCATGTGAATAAAATAATCAACTTTGCCAAACTTGTAGCTAGTTTAGTGTAAAATTACACAATGTGACTAAGTCTAAAAGTAAATCCATGCAAACACATAGTCAATCAACTCAGGAAGAAGAAATATTAAAACAAATAATTTATGGGAAAGATGTAAGAACCATGAGATAGTTAGATTATTTTCATAAATATAATGGGCACTCAACACATGCTTTAGAATATATTGACGCTTAGTAGATTTAGAAAAATTGGATAATCATATCAATGTAGTCTTAAATGTAAATAATTTTAGACAAGTACTTAGGATGAACCGTTAGCTTTGAGACTTGGTTAAAACAATAACATATGTTCAATTATCATGACTGAAACATCCCAAGGACATACTTATGATATATTAATGGGTCAAACAATCCCAAATCAGAAATAGATTGAAGGAAAAGACCAGAATCCCAAGAAAAAGAGATACCATGATTCCTTGAAGAAAATATGGCATGTTGTGTAAGTAATAAAAAATGGAAACTATGATGGAAAATAATCTTGAGTATTTTGGAACATAGAAACACTACCTAAAAACTCAAATATTTATTTTAAAAAAATACCTAGAACATGAAACAACTCATGCAAAGATAAGAAGAGAAAGATGATAAAACCCAAATTAGGCATTTTTGTTGACCAATGTATGCTAGTGTATCTATTTTATTCCTAAGATTTGAAAGGATTAGGTGTTGTAGTTAGGATCATCAAGTTAGTGAATTACACCTTGGAATTACTGCTCTAACATTACTCCACTACTAGAAAGGTGTTTATATCCCTGACAAAGTTTCCTCTAGTCCCACACAAATCCTTGCTCTATTGCCAGCTTGGCATCCATAACTATGGTAAAGGTTGATTGAATCAACCAACATTGAGTTTTTTAAATAATAGTTTTTCTTTCATTTTATCTTAATTTAGAATTTTATTGAGCATATCGATCCTGGGTTGGGGACCACCATGGTAAATGAAAAGAAAAATTATAAAATTTTCACCCTTATAACTTGGATGCAACAATTTCACCCAAGTAAATTCAAATATAATTAAAGTTCACTTTTGGAAAGGTTTCAAGAGAATATCTTCAAGGTTTAAATATCCCATCCCAATACTTACCAAAAAAAACTAATTAAGAATACACACAAATAGATGAAGCCTTTGGAACTAAACTAAAGATTGAATTAAATATCACAAACTACTCATAGTACTTACATACCAGAATGAAATTTATGCCATTTACCTTCTAGACTTTCATTCCCAATTACTTCACTAATCAACATAGAATCACATGGAAAAATATATGGTATGGACCAAAAATAATAAACAACAAAGCTATATCGACAACTAAAAATCAAGAAAATTAGACAAACAATACACACCAATAATGAAAAAAACAAAGAAATAAGTAATGAATGGAAATAAATAAATTAAAAGGAAACTATTTATAGGATCACTTCAAGCTAATTCAATCTTGGAATTAGTGTTTGATGAATTTTCCATTGAGATCCAATAGAACATTGTCACTAGTTAGACACCTTAGGCAAAAAGCCTTTTTGCTCGAAGTTTCAGAGATTTCAAAGGGTCCTAGATAAAGGCATCAATTTTTTCACATTAACCCTTCTTTTCATGAGCCTTATCAAAAATAAGATATCTAAAAGGATTTTGTTCTAGACCACTTATCAAAGTAATGTTTTATAACTCCTTGAACTCTACTACAATGTAGTAGGGCTACATCATGTTTTTATTCTAATTGAATTAAATTTAAGAGGTGAGACTCTATCCTATTATCACTTTCTAGATAATATTTTACAAATAGTAAGGTTTGAATTTTGAGGTTGATGAGGAAGATGGGGTCTCAACGATACTCTATATGATATGTAGAAGTAATGAGAGAATACTTAATCCTAGTCCTATTATACCATAATGAAAATTTTAAAATGTTATGCTAGTCCCTAGGATTCCTTTCCAAGACCACCTTGATCATGTCTAATAAGATATTATTTGTTGAGTTGGCTAAACCATTTATTTATGGATAATAATTAGATATTAAGGAATAAATGGCATACCAATCTTGGTGATAATGTGGTCTTCAAGGAATTTGATTATTGTAGACACTTAATTTTTTCCACTTTCATGTCTAAACTGGGGTTCAAGTCAATTTCTATAAAATGATGTAATTTAAGGCTATAAATCACCTGAAAGCACAAATTTGTCTATATAAAGGATTTAATTGCTTAGAAACATGATGAGGCTTACTTATTTTAGGTATTACCTTATTTTAACCAATAAGCTAGTTCAATTTCAAACCTAGTCAAATTATAACCTAGTAATTTGATGCTCTTGACCTTTATAGCTATTAATTTAAAACATTTAAAATAATTTCCAAAAACCAAACAACACTAATTAATACTAATTACATTAAAAATCTTAATTAACTTGCCCAATTAAAAATTCCAAATTGAATTAGTGAAATTTATATATCAAAAATAAGCAATTTTATCCAAATAAGAAGTCAAAGGTCAAAGGAGATAATAAAGTGATTTATTAATTCCTAAATATTCCAAAATGGTGAGTCATAACCTTAATAAAATCTAAAGTGAGTTATCATGCCTCATAAATATCTAAAACTGACATGTCAATATTTAATGTGTTTTGACCCAACTCAACCTAGGTTATTTAGACTCCACCAAAGTTAGAATTTAGCCTAACCTCCTTAGAGTTACAGTTAGTTATTAGAGCTATAAATACAAGTGCCCATACCATATGCCAACAATATTTTGTGTGTAAGGTTAATCTATAGGAATGCCTTCAATAAGCCATTAAAAGTAGTGTTATAATGCCTGTTTTATGCCAAAATTCACACCAAGTCAAGCCAATATCAAATCAAAGCCACAAGTGACCATTAGAAAAGTATTACAACCATGGAGAATTATTGACAAGAGTCTCTAATGTCATAGACCAAGCACAAACATCATTATGTCAATAAGTGGACATCAAAATTGATAAAGGATGTAAATTAATTATGTTGTTTTTATCTCTATTTTATGATTTTATTCATTATATTATGATCCACCTAGTTCTTAGGCAAGATTTTATAGTTCTAATGTATTGTTATATATTGATTTTTATCATTTTGACTAAAATGAACTTTTCAACATTTGTGTGCTCTTCATATTCCTAAGATACATAATGGCACACCCAATGGGACCACACATCCTATATAGCCAAGGAGAATGATGTGAAACCTTTAATTTTTCTTAAAAAATCATTTAATTATTCAAGTTTAGATTTTTTTCCTTGAAAATCCCATCATCCTATTTTCTGTGTAATTGATAGTTTTACCTTGTGTAACTATGGCTTCACCATTCTTGTTTTCTATTTATGATATTTATTTGTGCAAAAATGGTGGCTTTGAAATGGTGGATTTTACCTACTAAATGGTGACATTTCTATCTATAAATGGTGGCTTTAACCCTACTAGAAAATGACATCATTAGGTAAAATCGCATTTAGTTTTGGTGACTTCATCTATTTCTAGCCTATAATTGATGACTTCACCAACTCAAATTAGTAGATTCACCATATTTAATGGTGACTTCACCAAATTATAGTCTCTATATATGTTTATGTTCTTAATAAAATATCAACTTCACTAAAAATGGAAGCTTTACTCTATTGCATAAATGGTAGCTTCACTCTGTGTTTTTAGAAGCCTAAGAGCCCAAAATGGAATGTTGTTTTTTGATTTGATTTTTGGCCTAAAGACAAACAAGCCCCCTAACATTTTTATATGGACCAAGGTGGAGAGAGAGAGAGAGAGTATTAAACACTTCTAAATCTCACATACACTTTTATTTAGTGATTAAAATTAACCTAATCAAACTTGTCTTTTAGCATTTCAAAGTTTTTACAAGTGCAAACAAGGCCAAGGGGTAAAATTTTCAATCAAATTTGAGTTGGTGATATTAAAAATAACATAAATTTTAGTTAGATCTCTTAAAATATTTTTCACTTTTTATTTTTTCCTTGTTTATTATCTAGTTTCAAAGTTCATAGATTAAATTATTTGTTTGTGGAAAATTAAAAATTATTACATGTATGCTCTCCCTTGTCCCCTATAGGCAACTTGGGTGACCAAAAGTGCTTGTTTTATTGCCTTGTTTGATTAGTATTGTCATAAGCAATGCCACATATGCCCTCCCCAAGCTTTGAGTGACTTGGGTGACCAAAAAATGACATCTAAAGTCTTTCCAATTTATTTTATTTTAATTGGTTTATGGGTAGGAGTTTGTTTACTCCTTACAAGTTCTTTAGGGGTGTGTTGACATAGGGTTTCATCTCCCAGCATTGTACAAATCCCACTCCATGGTTGGGTATATAAATTAGGCATGTGATATTGGGATTACAAGGGGGCTGAGTAGCTAGCCTCTCTGATCATAATGAAAACCTACATCAATTAATGTTAAACATTAGGATTCACTAAGCAGTACATGGTTAAATTTATTTTGCAAAGAAATATTCCTTTGCACATTAAGTTAGTGATTTTGAGCCTAATAGATGTGATGCACCCTTGTGTTATACACACTTATGACCATTTAGTACATTTTAAAACTTATAAATTTTAATCAACCCCACTTGTCATAGAATTTATTTACAAATGTTGAGTGTTCCTCACTCTAATTTCATGTTGTGTACCAATGCTTGAAAGATAGAGGGGGCTTAAAAAATCTACCTACACTTTCTATTTAATTTTTGGATTAACACTTATTTCCTTTTGAGCATTGGTATATCAGTAGAAACTTTGGAAAAAGATATGCATATCTATGTCAATTTTTGGGACAGGATGATTCATTAGTCATATTTCTATTTTATTTGATTTACATGTGTGTTTTAGACTAAAATTATTTGTTTGTATTATAAAATCAAGGAGAGTCCAAAACCATCACATTGTTTTCACACCACTTTAGCCTAAGAGGTGTTACTCTACCCATGTTGTTTCACTTTTTTTCCTTAGAGGTTTATTCCAAAATCACTTATGTGTTACTTGTTTAAATGGGGGGGGGGTTGTTATGTTTCCCATTTTGTCTCAAACATTTGCCTTGGATTTTTAGTCCAAAAACATTGCTATGCTATTTGTTTGAAGGAGAGTTATTATGTTACCTAGATTATTCCAAGATAATTATCATATTTCAAACCATGTTCCAAATCACTATTATACCTTTTTATTTCAAACGTGTGTTAAGCTTCCCATTTTGGTCTAGTCTATTTGGCTTAGAACATATGAGTCTTTTTGCATTAAATTTTAAACTCAATTTTTCTACATAAAAATCCTAAAATAATCAAGTTTATGCCAAAGCCTCATCTAATTTGGGATTAGGTAGTCTACCTTTTATGTTTAGATTGTGTTACTTGGGTTGATTTCTTATTTGATCTAAAAGACCCCTTTGCCTACGCCTAGTAGTTGTTTATTGTCTTATGCTTTGTTTGAGTACCCTTTGAGATGAGTTGTTTCCATGTGCCTTATTTAAATTTTGTTGTGCCAAATTTTAAAGTGTCCTAGTTCCATCATAAAAAATTCTCTTGTGAGTTAAATATTGAGTCATAGTGAGACAATTACAAAGTGTCATCAAAGCTAATTACCTTAGAATTAGATGGTTTCTAAGTTGTTTTACTGAGTTTATCCAAGCTAATTGCCTTAGTTAGATTAATTTCAAGTTCTTTTTTGAGATCTCTATTTTTGATTCTAGCCTTGTTTTTTACATTAAATGATTATAATTACCTATGGGCAAATCATTGTTATCTTTATGACATAGTTCATGTTTATTATACCTTGTCTAGATACTTTTGTCACTAATTATAACAACCTTTGTGAAAATTAGTACCTTATCAATAGATGAGTTTTGAGCTTTAGTGTTACCCTTTCCACTAATTATAACTACCTTTGGGAAAATCAATATCATTTGTTAGATTAATTTTGAGTTTGTTGTCTTTGTCATCACCTAGTTTAGTTGTTTTACCCTTTGGGCCTCTTTTAATGGAGCCAAAAGGTTTTCTGCTACCTTTTAGACCTTTTTTTTCACAAGACCGAGCCATAGATCTGAACATGCCTCCTTACACACATAATTGGGCTATGCATAATCTATACTATGATAACGTTGTGACTAGTGACCCTTTTCTTTAAGAGTTGTATGGTGATGACATAACTTATGAGCGATATCCATACCCATATTATAATATTACATACTTTTAATAAAGGTTAGACCCATTAGCATAGTATTTGGTGACTACACCTCCTTATTCAGACCAAGAATAAGAGCAAATGACATAGTACCTTGCTCAAGTGTTGCCTAACATCAAATAAATCCAATAAAAATATCCCTACTATGTTACAAAACTAATGTAGATAATCTATGATCCATATTTATTTGATCATCATTTGTTATAAAAGAAAGACAAAATTATCATTAGATCCTTTGAAGTAAGAGCCAAATTCTCACCAGACTTCTCACATGAAAGTTTGAGTAGTTTGATTAGAACTCCTAGTAACATGCCTCAAAACCAATAGTTTTAATAGACATCAACTAAATATAGTCAAGATTTAGTCCAAATGCCATAGTAGATCCAATGAATGATTGAAGAATGGAAAGGTATTATGGATGATCAAATGGAACATGTATAACACACATACCAAAACTACCTTAATCTAGCTCATAATATTAATACAATGGTTGTTTTTAACATAATACTTATTAAGCCAACTCTATCAATAAGGAAACAAATAATTTCTCTAAGATATTCAAACCAAAACATAGACCCATTTATCCAAATCATTCTTGTTGATGACATGTTTAATGTCCTCATTTCAATAGAAGAGACCACCACTCAAATATAAGACCTCACTCAAAATGTTATGGATAACACACAAGTTCACTCCAATTTACACTAAAGTGGGTCTAATTTACCACCAATAAACAAATAAAATATTCCTCCAACTAATTATATGAGTGGATTTAAAAAATATGGGATAGTTATACCTATTTCCCAAAATCAATAAGCAACCTCTACTCCTTAACTAGCTACTTCTTCAAGTCTACAACAGGTGGAAATGAGCCAAAAACATAGCAACTTACCACCACAAAAAGTTTAGAACACTACGCCACCTCAAAAAGGGGGAAAACATATTTCTCCACAATAATCATAGACAATGATACCTCAAAAATCACAAATGTTACCTAACCCACAACATGTTTCTATTGGTAAAAAAGTGTTAGTTGATTAATAACATTAAATGCCAAACCTCCAAAAAGTGCCTATCCAATAAGTGTTCAAACAACCACAAAGTTCCTATATGTATTAGATTTTAGGTGATACACAATAATTACCTTTTACCCAATAGATATTTTATATACAATAGGGATCTACCTTTCAACACCTTTAGCAATAGGGTTCTAGTCAATATTGAGTTCCCTATATATAAAAAGGTTCAATGAATAGGAAACAAGTTTCCTCTCGAACCCAATAATACCAACATATACCACAGAGCCAAATACCATTATCATGGCCATAATTGACCAGCTAAGGCTATGTAGCCAATATGAGCTAGAATATTTTTCAACCATAATGTATTCCATATCCATAATACAACCCCAATGCATGGATACATATAGCTGGTCATCTAAATAATTCAACCAACATTACATAATATGCCTACCTTGGTCAAGGTAATCCATATTTGAGTGTGTAAACCCAAAAATAACATGCCACTCCATCTGAATTCATTTCCCAAGAGTTAAAACAAACGAAGGATGTAATTTAATTTATTCAGACTGGAAAGCAAAGAAATAAATTCAAACTGGATGAAATATGCTCACATCCATTCAATATGGATTATCTAAAAATACTTTTTCCACTAGGTTATGAGCCACCCAAATTTGAAAAATACAAGGGAAAAGGAAACCCTAAAGAGGCTCATTTGAAATAATTCTCTTTTACTTTTCATCTAGTGGCATATAATGACAAATACTTGCTTTTACTTTCTAAGGAGTATAGCTAGATAAGCCTTGAAATGGATTTTGAAATTACCAAATAATTGTGTACTTGACTTTGATGATCTTTATGATAAGTTTGTATAACATTTTTCATATAATCTTGAGCACTAGATTATAATTTTGGACTTGGGAAAAGCTAATAGAATACTAGTGAATAATTCATTGCATACTAGCAATGTTGGAGAGCACTAGTGATCTAGTTCATTGATAATTTTATAGCTAAACCATTGGTCATGATATTTACTAGGAGCCTACATAGTGAAATATCTTGCCATTTTGATCTATAATGTACTCATATATTTAAAGAGGTTATGTAAAAAGGAATATAGATTGAGAAATACCTTGTCAATAAAGGGATAATCAATCTATCTTGTTTTAACTAAAGCCAAAATCATCATCAAGGCTAGTATAACAAGAACCAAAACCAAGGCCAAAGTTATAATGAAGAATCTATTCAAATACTAGCTTCAACATCACCTCAGGCCAACAACAATGAGAGACCAAAACCTTACAACTAAAACAAGAATGTTGTTTGAAATGGGGTCACTAAATCATTCCATGTTCAAATGGTATAAACACCAATTGTCCATTTACCTCCACCCATTCAACAACCACCACCTCCATACATTCAACCAAGTCTTCCATAAAACCAACAACCATAGAATCAAAATCAATTTCAAGCACCTCCTCCAAGGAGAATACTACCCATTAATAGACAATTTAGTGGTATTAGTGATCCTATTGAATTTATGTTCCAAATATTGGTTCAAGAAAATATGATCAGTTGGCCAATACTAATGTTATTTCCTAAAGGGAATTCTTTTCTTGATTGGTATAAAAAACATGAATTTTGTGAGTACCATTTTGTCAAAGGACATTCTATACACTAGTGTATCCAACTTAGGCATTTAATTAAGAACATGATAGAAAATGGATAGATACAAAGAGATACCCATGTTCCTATGACCAATCATAATTTGGGCATCTATTAGAATCTATTTCCCCAACATAAAAATAATAAAAACCAGTAATACTACTAACAAAAATAACATTAGTGGTAGAGAAATCCATTACAGATTAATAACAACAATGCCATCTATAACAACAATAATAGAATGGTCAAAACCAAGGGAAAAATAACTAAACCAACCAAGGAGGGCATCATGCTATCACATTTACCTATAACCATGTTTCAAGACATGTATTAGGTAGTCAGGTTACCACTATTACCATTAACCCTCAACTAGCTAACAACATAGCAAGACCTTCTCCTAATAATGCCTATTAATAGAATAATGCCTATCAACCTCCTTTTGCCAATATTCTTCTTTGGACCATGTTAGAATCCAAGATCAACACCACCCTAGAATTACCATTCTAGGCCCCATTACCTACCTAACCAACTACCAAATCTATGTACCAAATCGAGATTATGCAATTATGACTCGATGAGCCAAGGTTATTGTTGACAAAATTTGACCTTTGGTCAAATTTAAGTCAACCCTTACATTTCTAAAAAATTTATAATTTTATTCATGTCCTATAGGGGTCTCATATTGGTCTAAGTTTTTTACTTATCCCTAGTCTAGCCTTGGGCTAAGTCTAGCTTCCTTATACTAGTCAAGTCAAACAAAGTTAACCCTAGTCAAATAAGGTCAAACTTGTTCAAAGGTCCAAATTATGTCCAATATGTCCTCATATAGTTTTGGATATGTTTTAAGATGTCTCTAAGTCATTTATTTATCTTTACCATGTTTCATATGTCAAATATGCCTGTAGGGCCACATTTTTAGCATAAGAAATGACTTGTATAGATGAGTTGAAGGGAAAAAATTCTCATTAGGCTATAGTTAAATGTGGGGGAGGTTAGAGAATGTCATAAATAGTCATATGGAAGTCCAAGAATTAGTTATGTTCAGAGAAAGATAGTTTCCCCTTATTTATAGGGCCTTTTGGGCACTTGTATGAAATGGATGATCTCACTTTCAGGTGAAAATGTTAGTTATGTGCCTCTTAACCTCACCATAGTCATTTACACACTTGGTTTGTATAAATTTCATAAAATTTTTCAATTCTTGCTTCTTCTCCTTCTTTCTTGTTTCCACAAGCTAAAAAGGGTCAGTTTCAAACACTTGGTATGGACCATATAGATAGATTTAGGAGGAATTATTTTGAGGTAATAAATGTCTCTGAGTGTAATTAAAATCCATAGCAAGAATTTTTTTTTTGGTTCCTCCTCCTTTATGAACAATCACTTAGACTCCAGGTAGCTTTTTATGCATTTACAACCATGAGGGGTCTCCTTTTGAGCTACTTTTTTATTCTTATGTTTGGTTTTGATGGGTTTTATGTTTTCACATATTTATAATGATATATCCATAGGTTATCCATACCAATTATATTATTTAGATCATCAAATGTCAAAGGAGCCTCTTTTAGGCTTGGTTGGTTTGTAAATTGCCAGTTCCTTATGCACCTGTAGGTATCTTAAGGGAGTGTTTTCTACATTGGAATAAAAACATGAAGGTTTTTTCAGAGGTTTAAACCCATGAATATATTTTTGGATATACTAGATAAATTTTTGAACCTTTGGCATGTCAAAATAATACCCAGAAAATTTGTTTCTCCTCACTGTTATCCCTTGATAGTCAACATGTGTATATGCAAGTGTCTTCTATATTGGAATTTTTTGTGTTAAAGCTAGGTACAAGTGTTTTTTTTATGGATAATATGTTTTAAAGGTTGATCAATTCTATTGAATGATTTTTAAGGCTCTCCCTTGACATATTTTTGTCGACTCCATAACTTGCCTATGTAGAACATGTTAATGCACACCTATAGGGACCTACATGGAGAAATGATGTAACTTGAAATTTTGGGGATATATTGGTATAAAAATAATGTTTTTAAAATGAATATGAGGATATAAATATGGAAATTTAAGGTGTCAAACCATGTGGAGAAAGTGGAGACTGTGTTTAGGACTGTCTTCCCTAAAAGTACTAAACAAAGAACCTCTTGCTTTTTCTAAACATTATATGATATGGATGAAGGAGATTTTAATGCTGATTTATGGTTTAGGCTTGTTATCACTAATATTAATAAGTAATTCACAAGTTTTTAATATAAAATTATAAGGGGAGAGAGGTCCTTTAGAAGTTTAAAGTTGCCCAAAAAAACCACTAGAGTTTGACAGTGAAATCTATAAGACATTGAAGGAAAGTGACCTTACACTTCATATTGAGAGTCCTAGACTATGCCATCAAGGTGGAAAAATTACAAATGGTTAAAATGATAGTATTGAGCTAATATTTCATGGAGGAAGATAAAATTTGATGTAATGACCTCTTAGGCCCATACCCTATCCGTACTAGGGAAAAATTTGCACTTATAGCAAGGTTATCAGGCAGTGGTCAAAAACTAATGTTTTGACATTGCCTTTGAGATTTAAAGGTAATGAGAGTGAAATTTATAAAATTTTATGAAATTTTATCAAGAAACTCAACCCCAAAGGAAGTATCAAGGACCCCAGGTGCACATATAGCCTCTGTAAGAACTGAGACAAAGGTCAAATAAGTGGAGTCAAGGACTGGGCATGGAATATAATGGTTTTAGACATATAAGATGGATTAAAATTTAGTAAATCAGGTTTTTAACTTGAAATAGTAAATCAATAATGTTTTATCGACCATATTACCTTGATCAAACCTATTAATGATCTATAACCAAGTCGAGGAGACTATAGAAGGTAGTGAGCAATTTGATGCTTTGAAGGTGCTAGTATTACTCAAGAGCCAAGAGAAAGGGATAAAATTAACCATGAAAAGAGATTAAATGAGACTATATAATTTATTTAACATATTTATACTATTTTTAAAGATACACCTACATGAAAAACCTCCCAGTCCATTATTGCAGTCAAGGTAGGGTTTTAGCTTTAAAGGAACAAGATGAGATGTAGACTGCCTAGGGAGGAAAGGAATGTTAAAAGAATTATAATATGATTAAATATGATAAAATAAATGTAATATAATGTCTAGGACACCCTCAATATGCCAAACCACCTCTCTACCTTAGCAAGATGAGCTCAGTCTGTACATACAAGCGAGAAAACCCTTGGTTCACTAAGCAAGTATGGGAATTCACTAAGGAGGAGGGTTTTTAATGGTTTAAGAAAATAAATTACAAAAAAATTAAGGTGATAATAATTTATAGGTATATTTTAATCATGATATATATTTTGAGAGATAACCCATAGGTGGTTTGAAGGAAAACATGCAAAAAATAGGATTTTTGAGGCCTTTATAAAGCATATTAAGATGGTTAGACCCCTTAACCATGGAATTAGGTCAAACCATTTTGTAAATTTTGTAATTGGGATGTTATAAATATGAAAAAACATTAAATTTGAAATAATAAATAGGCCAATATTCCTCTATTTTTTCTCAGAGGTAGTGTACTCTCCCCATGCCTAAATCATGCAAATCTTAAGAGATAGGCAAAGATAGTGAACCAAAAATCAATTTGATCATTAAATATGATTTTAAAATCTGGGAAACACCTATTAAAATATTTTAAACCTTTTTATGAGGTATGAAGGAAAACAGGATGCACTAGGAAATAAGGGTTACAGTCATATTTCATAGGTAGATTTAAAGCTAAAGGGTCCAAATGAAAGGTCATTTCTATTTATAGAATTTGGAAAGAATTATAATGATTTTAATAATTTCCATTAGGTTTAAAATGAAATTTTAAATCTATGAAAGTGCATGGTAAGTGTAAATAGGATTCATTTAGCTCAAAAATGCAGGCATACCCATTGGCAAGGTCTAGGCCTAGTCTCAAAATGGGAGTCATCTTCATTTATAGCTCTTAGTGAGCTATTAAAATGATTGAGTAATATCCTTGGGTTATTTTAATATATTTATAAACCTTAAATTTTTATAATATTGCATTATAAGTCTATTTTGTTGGCTTAGAAGCTCCCAGACCTCATAGAATGCAATCAAGGACTCAAGTATCCAACTTGAAGATGCTAATACCTCTCATAATCCTTTGCATGGAAGGCTGAGTTATTTGGGGATGATGGATAGGTTACATAAGAAGACATATGTGCCATTATTTTGTATTTATAATGTGCCAACTTTATGAACAAAAGTTAAGACCAAAAATCTCTCTAAAACCCTTATAAGCCCACATAAGCACCCGATGGGAGAAAACTTGCAATTGAAGCATCCAGATGCAATAGAAGTGCCATGAAACTATCTTTAATATTTTTATGACTCACTCATGATCTCACAAATGAAAGGATGTGTACATAAATGTAGGAACAGTATGCAAAATAGGGTTGTTCTCACCATTTTTTATATTGTGTAGGGTCTATGATGTTTCAAAAGGTGAAATCAAGTTCTAAGGAAAGATAGAGACCTATTATAACTCTTTATGTCATTTTATATCATAATTTTTTTTCTAAGTGTCCAAAATAAATCTCTAATTTCAACCAATCAAAATTGGCATGATGCACACAAGGGTGAAAAGTGTGGAAACTTCAATTTAATGCCATTTTAAGGTGAAATTAAGAGGTAAAAGGCCATGGATAAGTTTTACAGGTGTCAATCACACTCTCCCATGTATTTTCATGGGAAAATAAATACTTTTTAAGGCCAAGTGTAAAGGGGTGATTGAAAATAGGGAGTTTCAAGACTACAGACAATGGTTCCTCTTTTCTAGGAGTTTTCAAATGAGTAGGATAAAAACCAATGCATGTAATTACATACCTAAAGGATTTACCTCTCATCCCAATCACTAGACCTATTCCTATTCAATAGGGGGATGTTAAAATATATGCAAATTATGAAAGTAGTTTTCTATGCCAAGTTTAAAGGTTTTGTGCCACTTTTCACAATTCTCATGACTTGTTTAGATAATTGGACCTCCTAACACTGCATGACTCACATCACATATATTATCCATGAATTTTAACTAGTTTTATTAGGCTAACACATGTCCAAGTGACCTTTTTACTTCCTTCCTTTGTCTCTCTCTCTCAAATGGCTATAAATATGCACTCTTTTGGCATTTTTGAGGAGCCTCCATTGGTTGATGGGGAAAATCTGGCCAAATTTGTACTTTAAGGACTCTTGAATAAATATACAAGTGATTTTTATACTCACATTCTATACTATTGAGTATTTATTTGAATCTTGTTGATATTGTCTAGTGGAAGATCTTCTTTTCTAGCATGCTAATTTTGGTTGTCTACCAATTTATAGAAAGGATGTTGTTACAGGTATTTGTTAGTATTCTTTACTAAGTGTATAGGTGCCTTATAAGTTTTTTATTATTGTATTCCATTCATGGAATCATCCATTACCCTCCTAATTATCAAATACCTTCTTGAATCTAACCTATGAAATACTGATGTGACAATGCATCTTATGTTGTGACTTTTGTGTGAGAGTCTTGTTTGTCTTTAAGTAGTAGATTTTTATTCAAGTAAGAGGATACTACATATTTATGCATCACCTTTTTTGGTTTTCTGAGTTATTTTCCTAATCCCTTTTCATCTAAAAGTTGATAGGTCAAGAAGAACTTCAAAGATTTCATCAAAGGAACTATCCCTTCTAGAAATTCATCTCTTAACATTGCCACCTATAGCAAGAGGGATGTCTCCATGGTGCCACTTGGATGAGGAGAGTTAGGCATCTCCTCAGGGATGAAAATCCAAGTTTCAATAGTTAATATCAAGGGAACACAACTAAATACTATTAATGATCCCATTTAGCCTTTTGTGCCTATATAAAATAAGCCAATTGACAAAACTAAGGGGAAGACCTATGATATTTTGGAGTAGTTGACGAAGAAACCTACACATATATCCATCATGGATTAGCTGTGTATGTATGTCATCCATAATGACATATTTTATGAGTACTTTAACCAATCCCTCATGCAAAATGACATCACTCAAAACAAATTCCAAGCCATGGTAAGACATTTGGTGCCTAGCCAATGTCTTACCTTTGACCAAAGTGACATGCCATACTTGGTCCCTTTGCATAATAACCCATGATATATCATGGTCAGTATAATATACCATAGAGTTAAACATGTCCTTGTATATAATGGTTTATGACTCAACATCATATCTTTGAAGTTGATCAAACATATTAGATATATAACAACCAACTTACAACCAGATACCATCATTATCAAGGCATATGATAACAAATAATGATAATCTAAAATTATTATTATTAGATTTACATTTCTCATTAGACCTTTGGCCCATGACACTCTATTTCATGTTTTGGACTTGGATTTATCTTAAAATTTGTTATTGGATTGACCTTGGATCATGAAATCAAGGCTATACCTTCCATATTGCATCAATGTTTTAAATTTCCACATTCAGGAATAGAAGTGACTATACCAATTGATCTTTAACCATATCAGTATTGTAAACATATTGAGTCTAAGTATAATATCTATAACTTTGAATTTTTCATGAATTATATGCCCAAATCTAATGGAGGAGGAGCCAAAAAAGGAAAATCCATTGAATCAGAATGAAGATCCAATTATATTGACCCATACAACCTAGATTATACATCATCCATGCCTCCCCTAGACATTTCCAATCACTTATATATAATTGACAAAGGTATAAAAAAATATAGTACCCATGATGCCTTCCATTTTTCCAAATTTAAAACAAAAACCTAAAACCTATGGGATACCCAAGTCTAAAATTATTTACATGGAGTGGTTGACCAAAGGAAAATCTCAGTTGAATAAACCCATTATTTTAAAACTATTCTTTGTCGTAAAATAGGACCCCTTAGCCAAAGATGATTCATGACTTTACAATATGAGCTATAAAATTATTACCAAAGTTCAAAGTATCATATTTCAAACTAGATTATGGATCACCTAACTTATGAAGCTAGAGGCCTACAGCTACATCAGTACAGAATGATTGAACTAGTCTCAATGACCAAGTATAAGGGGATAAATAGTATTATATTTAAACTACTTGGTGGTGACCCCACATACCTTATCCACATTCCAAAACCATCTACTAGTGAAGATGATGTTAACACTAACATAAGGTCTAATTAGAGCATCTATGATGACCTTGCTAATACAAATTTGTTTAACCCCCATGTTATTAATACTATTAACCCCATTTGTCAACCTTAACCATTAACCTTTTATCACTCATAGTTGATCAAGTATGACTGATGCGATTCAATAATGTCATTAGACGAGTTTGGAAAAAATGAGGCCATATTCAAATTTTTGGGATTGAATAATCCCATTCTTATTGGAGATCACAAGTAATGCTTTTCTATTAGATTGGATCTTGATATCTATTTTAGAGAGTGGGTGAATTTTCTTGGCCAAAAACAAAAATAAAATCAAACATTGAGTCCTAAAAGTGAAAACCTCTTTAATGCATTTTTTGAATAGGATACAAGTAAATAAAAAGGCAAGTCTCTTGATGAAAATTGGTTTTTGGTGCCATTAGATGGGGATGTTTACCCCTTTTCCTATGAAGCATAAAAGACCTATAGTCCAAATCCTATATATGGATCAAAGATTAGTACCGAGAAGTGGTATGCTTTACACATATTATTTAAGAGTACCCAAAGTATTTATTTAATTCCATTTACTAGCATTGGGAGATTATTACTCATCCTACTTGAGGAAATCAGACAAGCTAGTCCATCTAGAGGACTTTACCATTATTGACCAATTTACCTCCTTACCAACTATTTTAGATGATGGTTCTACACCTCTTATGAAGGAAAATTTAGAGGTTAATATTGGGACTCTATAGGATCCAAATTTGATCAAATTAGGTGCATCCCTCACTACATAAGAATGTGAAGTTTTATAACCCTTACAATAAAGTTTGTTGACATATTTACATGGGTTTATTCAGACATGCTAGGTCTAGACCCTGCCTTGGTTTACACCATCTTGTTTTACATACTTATGCTAAGATTGTTAAATATAATTTACATAATATACATCCTCATATTTTTTTCTAGTTAATAAAGAGTTATAGAAACTCTTAGATGTGAGATGCATTAGGTTGATCGACTATTCAAAGTGGATTTCAAACATTGTGCTAGTGAGAAAGAAAGTAGAAGGTATCATAATCTACACTAATATCAAGGATATCAATAAATCCTACCTAAAATATGAATTTTATATACCTAACATTGACATGATATTCAAATTGATGGATGGATATGAAATTATTTCTCTTATGGATGGCTTGTAAGGATATAATCATATCAAAATTATATCGGAAGACTAACACAAGACACTATTCACCACTATATGGGGATAGTTTTGTTATCAAGTGATGTCATTTGTACTTAATAATGTAGGATCCACTTAATTATCCATGAAAATTATTTTCATGATATGATGCATGACATAATTTATGACTATGTTGATGACGTCCTATTTAAATCAAAGACTAAAGCCGATCATCTAACCATACTACAAAGAATCTTTGAGAGACTTTATGAGTAAACCATCATGATTTTTCCAAAGAATTGTATATTTGGCATAAATTCTAGTAAATTTTAAGGATTTATTATCTCTCACATGGGAATTTAAGTTGGTCTAGTATTATTTTGAGTCATTACATAAATTCCTTTGCCATCTACCTTGAAATAGCTCTGTAGTTTATAGGGTAAGATCCAGTCAATATGATGCTTCATATAATAGTTGGCTAACAAATTCTATCCATTTACACACTTATTAAATAAGGGAACCACATTATCCTATAATGAAGAGTACTATAAAATATTTGATCATCTCAAGGAATATATTACCAATGCACCTATTTTATTACCACCTACACTAAACAAGCCATTGTTACTTTACCTGTTAGTGACTAAAAATGCATTGGGGGCTCTTTTGGCATAACATGATGAATAGGGTAAATAGGAAGCTATGTATTATCTAAGCCATACATTGGTCATGTATGACCATAATAATATACCAATTGAAAAGGCCTATTTAGCAAAGGTTTTCATAGCCCAAAAGTTACATCATTATATGATGAAAAACAACACTATTATTATTTCCAAGGTAGATCTACTCAAGTATCTACTTTCCAAAATAGATTTATAGGGTCATGATAAATTTGATAATTATTTTAAGTGAGATTTAACCTGAAAAAAAAGTCCATTAAGGGGAAATAAATCATAGATTAACTTGCATAAGCTCCTCTTCAAGATACTCAACCTCTTACATTTGGATTTCTAGATGAAGCCATTATGACTGACACAAAAGTAAAAACACATCATGAGGTAGAATAGTGGAATATGTACTTTGATGGTTCATTCACAGCTCATGGATCAGGTGCCAAAATATTTTTTATTATGCCACAAGGGTATATTATCCCCAAATCCCTTTATATTGGTTTTCCTTATACCAACAACATGGTTGAGTATGAAGTACTCATTATAGGGATTCACTAATCAGTATAGTGGATCACCCAACATTTATTGGTTTATGATGATTCTTAATTAATCATCAATCAAGTTATATACTATTACTAGATGAAGGACAAGAAGTTGGTACCCTATAAAGATATGGTCAATACTATCAAGTAGGAAATTTCCAACATTTAGTTTGAAAGAATACATCAATCCAATAAAAAAATAACTGATGTCATGGCCACTATTGGTTTTATGATTCATATCATAGATAGAGCTAAGGATTATTAATTTATTGTAAAAAATATCTGAGTATTTGCACATGAACTATCAACTATTGAGATGGTTTATATCATTTTTGATCATATGTCTCCTTGATATTTTGACATATTGCCTATATCCAGAACCAAACTATGCCCCTTGATCTATCACATAAGAAACAAAAAGTATTTATCCATAAATCCTCTCATTATACCCTCCCTACTCATACCAACCTTGTATTGTAGAAGCTATGATATAAATTTTCTTCATTTTTTTAATCTTTTATAGAATCTAAATTATCATTGAGGGAAGTTCATGAATTAGTGTATAGAGCACAAACCAATAGGTAAATCTTAGCCAAAAATTTAATACATATTGGTTATTACTAGCCAAATATGGAAGTAGATGCAAATACATATGTGAAAAGGTGTGTACAGTGTCATAAAAATGGTAATATGATTCATGCTATATCCAATACACTCAAAAAATTGATGACACCATGGTCATTCTAAATGTGGGGACTCAACCTCATAAGCAATATAAATACTACATCCTCAGTTGGCCATAAACATGTCCTAACTACTATCGAATACTTCAATAAGTGGGTGGAATCCATTCTTCTTACTTAAATGTCACTAGTAAGTAGATATCCAAATTCATATTCAACCATCTCATCTATCATTATGATTTCCCCTCCAAAATTATATTTGATAATGGTAGATCATTTGAAAAAAATATGTGAAAGAACTTTATACCCAATACCATACCAAAAAACATTTCTCTACCACCTACTACCCATAAGGCATTGGCTAATATGAGGCTTCTAACAAAACCATTTTAATATTTTGAAGAAGATTATTAATGATGTTGGTCATAATTGGTACATGCATCTATTTAACACCCTCTAGGCATACCATACCACATTTTGTACTCAATATGAGATACCCACTATTTGATTGTTTATGGCATTAAGGCCATTCTTCCTATCAAGGTTGCTTTTCCTTCTCTTCAAATTTAACTACAACATATCATCAATGATGAGGACTACAAAGTATCTCACTTAAAGGAGATAAACTTGATTTATAGAAATTATGGCCACCTTAAATAATCTTCAAGCATATCAGAATAGATAAAGAGACCAATACAATAGGAATGTTAAGTATCAATAATTCAAGCTTAGTGACTTTGTGTTAAAATAAAATTAGAAAAATGGCAATGTTGAGACAAAGAAAAAAAGAAAGTTCCAACCAAACTAGTAGGGCATTATGTAGTTATTGTTAACTATGGTTTTGGAACATATAGGCTTTCCACTCTAGAGGGAGATGAATTTGATGAACCAATGAATGTAATGCACCTCAAACATTTTTATGTTTGAGGGACTCAAATTATTATCTACAAGGATCATTTAAGTTATGATACATTATACACATTCTTTTTAATATACCCTATACCATTATATCATGCCATTAACCCCTTACCTATCATGTTTGGCCTTGATTTTGATTCATGTGTACTTTACGCACATTTAATGGTTGATGACATATTTAGTTCTACTAGTTATTTTAGATACAAATGTTTGAGTGGTAGCATATGAAAGCAATATGATAGTGTCCTAGAAATTGCATCCTTCATTTATTGTTACATTCACTATTTATATTACTAATGATAACTGCCTATGGAAAAATTAGTATCACGGACCTTTTCTATTGTTTCTTAATTATAACTACCTTTGGAAAAATATAGGAAGAATACCTTTATCATGAATTATTTCATTACATTACCATCACTAATTCCATTTACCTTGCCATTTACCTATACTTGAACTTACTAGTACTTAGTTGGAGGCCTTTTGTGTAGGCAAAGCTATATTGGCTAGAGGTCCTACAAGAATATGTAGGTAGTGCTTGATTTACATTGAGGTCTACTTAGACACCCCTTTGTCATGCTCTCACTATTTTGTGAGAATTTGTAATCCACGCTCTCACCATTTTTAAATTTATTCCATGTTATATTTCATAATTCTCCATTTAATTGAGATACCAAAAACACCAAAACATTGGAAACCATTACCTAGCTTCCATGACTATAGGTGGAACTATAGTGACTTGAGGTCCTATGAGACTATGTAGGTATCACTTAATTCACATTGAGGTTAGCTCAGTCACCCCTTTGTCATGCTCTCTATATTTTACAAACATTTTATATTTGAATACTCTTACCATTTTGATATCAACCTAAGACAAACTCTTGCTATTTTTCATGTTGGACCATTCTATATCTCATGATTCTCAACTAAGTTGAGATGCCTAGAAAATTCTAAAAACATTTGAAAATTTTAAAAAATCATAAAATTAAGAAAATTGGATTAGAATTTCCATGAGATATATAAAAATAGAAAAAAAATTGGGATGGGATATCTTACCTATTTAGTTTCCCTTTTAGGCTACTTGGACTTTTTCCTCCCATTTCTAGGAGAACTACATCAAACTGAGGTTCACATGGACTATGTACGTAGCATTTGGATAAATGGGGTATTTCAAGTTAGCTTGACCACTGTCTTACTTTATTTTTTGACCACTTTTTTCCTTAAGGATTTTGGGACTCCTAATTATTTCATAAATTTACCATTTGTACTTTAGTTTCCCCATCTTTATTGGCCTTAGTTGTACACTCTCACCACTTTATGAGCATTGTGCATTCAAAATTTGATGCACTAATGACCAATTGGTTTTCCTTATGCTCTCTCTAGTTTGTGAGTAATTTTTATTTTAATTCTCTTTCCATTTTGTGATCAACCATTGCTAATGTTCTCACCATTTTATGAACTCATTCTCATTCTAAGACATAGATGTAGTAGACACTATGAATTACCAATTCAATTCATTAGTGGATACTCGTCTCTTATATTTTAGTGTGGTTTTAAATTAAACTATGCTCTTGCACTTGCATGATTTTTTGTGTTGACATTTTCATTATCATGAACATAATCCACCTCTTTTATTATGCACTTTCCATTTTGTGAGATCATTTCCATTTTATTCTATAAGTAAATCATGTTTTATTATCATTCATTTTCTTCTATCACATATCCTAGGAAAACTACATTTGGCCTAAAATTCATATTGGAAATTATGTCCAAGGAAATATGTAGGTAACATCCACTTGCCTAGTGCATCTGGAGTCATCTCAGCTACCCCTCCATTTTCTTCTGTCCCCCCCCCCCCCCCCCCCCCCATTTTGTTTGTTTATATCATTGTATATTATAGCTTAGGGGAAACTATTTGTCATCATACCCTTTTTGTCATTGTTCCCTATCACCTAAGGGAAACCATCAGTCTTTTGTTATTGTGTTATTTTACCTATGTCATTGCCACCTAGCTTAGGGGTCACCCTATTGCCAAGAGTAACACCTCTATTACACATACATGAATAATTTCTATTTTATTTGTACCAACATTATGATTAACCAATGTTTGTATATTGTTATTTGTTTAGCTTTGTTTATTTTTTTGCCTTGTGTGTTTAGAATATTTTATTTATTATGATTTTATTTACTTTGGATTGTTCATTTATTTTGTTTAATTGTTTATATCCTTGTTTGTTTTGTTCATTTTGTCTTGTTTCTTTGTTTTGTTTATTTGTTTGTTTGAGTTGTATTTGTCTTGCCTTGTTTATTTTGTTTGTGTTTATAATTTGTTTATTTTTATTTATTGGTGTTTTGTTGTTTGTTTTATTTGATTTTTCTATTTTATTTTTTATAGCCTTGTTTGCTTATAGCCTTTTTTGTTTATTTGTTTTTTTCTATCTTTGTTCGATGTGTTTTTTTGTTTAGTTTTGTGTTGTTTATTTGATTTTTATTTCTCTTGCTTTGGTTTTGTTATTCCTGTTTCTTGGTGTTTTATTGTTTATATTATTTGCTTGTATTTTTTATTTGTATAATTTATTTATGTATAGTCTATTTTTATTTTATTTGTTTGTTTGGTTATTATTTGTTTGTTTTTATTTGCCTTTTTACCTTTTTTGTTTTTTGGTTGTCGTAGTATTATTACATGTTGTTTACACTTAAGTCTTGATTATCTATATCATGTACTTAGGTTGTGAATGTTTGTATTTAGTCTTACTATTATGTATCTAGGGACATGATATATTAATGTATATGTGTTGATGGAGATGCTGACATGTGTCACACATCCCCCTTAGTTATTTATATGGGCCCAATATATTAGGATAATGGACTAATTTATGGAATTAGTGTATTGGGTAATGGTTGGCTTATGTTGGCATTAAGAGATTACCCATCCATTGTTAGTTAGATAGAGGTATATATAAATAAGATGATTATCATTGTAAAGAATGATGTAAGCATTGAGTCTTCTATTGTAAAAGGATATTGGAGGTTGTCCCCTCAAAGAGACATTGTGGAGTTATTCCTTTTTAAAGAAGTATTGTACGGTGTTGCCCTACCTTAAAAGTGATTATTTTATTTCTACATAAATTGAATATTTGGACATATTGGTCCACCAATATCTATTGTTTTGAGTTGATCTACATTATATTCTTCATTATTTCTTATTATTATAAGTGTGTATCATAACACTTGGTATGATCCACACTTATAATATTTGAAAATAATGTAGAATATAATGTAGATCAACAAATCAAAAAAAATATAGGTGGACCAAGATGTCCAAATATTCAATATATGTAAAAATAAAATAATCACCCTTAAGGTAGGGAAACACCATACAATAATCTTTTAGGAAGGAATAAATCCACAATGTCTCTTTGAGGGGAAAACCTCCAATATCCTATTACAATAGAAGACTCAATGCTTACTTGATTCCTTACAATGATAATCATCTCCTTTATATAGACCTCTATCTAACTAACAATGAATCGGTAATAATTTAATCTTAATGTAAGCTGACCATTACCCAATACACTAATTCCACAAGTTACTCCATTATCCTAATATATTAGACCCATATAACTAACTAAGGGGGATATGTGCCACATGTTAGCATCTCCATCAACCCATATACATTAATATATCATGTACCTAGATACATAACACTTACACTTGGTTTATTTATTATATTTACACTTTGTATTTGATTATTCATATATTATTCCTAGGCTATTTATATTTACATTTGAACAAAGTTTTCCATGCTTAGGGTATGTATTGTTATTTTAGTTATTCATAACTATAATGCATAATATCACAAGTTATCAAAAAAACTAGGCATATAGAGACTATCAAATCAATGCAATGGCATTACTTCACTGATATATCAGACCAAAAAAATACCCAAACACATGCATGAATCCATGAGTAATGAACACGATTAATTATGATTTATAATGTGTTTATATAGATTTTTATCTTTGAATAAGCATACATATGAGTCATATAACATAAGTAGATGACCAAAAGAATACCATCTCATAAACATGGCATAAGCAATAAATGAAAAAAAATCATACATGAGCATAAAAATTAACAATGTTAAATATCCATAATAATAATAATCAATGCTAAACATGATATAAAAATAATAATATAAACATGATATCATATATATCCAAGGAATATCATACACACATACATCAGTCTTGAAGGACATAAAAATTATTGTAAATGTATCTAATGTCTTAACATATTGAAGATAAATACATATCACAATGGTGTCTAAAAATACATTAATATGCCAATACAATAAACACAAATCCATATGCCAAAATTTTTCCAAAATTCCAAAATGCCAAGATCTATGTGATTAACTCTGGCTCTATGTGTCCATAGGACCTGTGGTTCGAGGAGGCCCTGGTGGTCCTTATGGTGGTGGTCATGGATAATGAATGGACTAACTTGAGGAACCTATAACATGAGTCCTAGTGTAAGACTGACCAAATCTACTAACTACCCTCTATGTATCCCAAACCTCAAAATAAGTAACCTATTAATCCTTAGGCATGGTCATCTTATAAGATCAGTACTAATAAGAGGCCTCATCCTTATCCCAAAGGCTCTCTAGAATCATCTATGAAAATTTGGCTTGTGTAATAGTTCCTCAAACCATATCTTGTTCTCAATAGAGCCTATCAATAATGACCAATGCCTGATCTCTATCGCTAATGGCTTGATCCCTCTTAGTGGTAAGATATCCCTACACCTGTATCATCTTGTCTATATCAACCTTTAGTTAGGCTATCTTTGATCGAAGCTAAGTCTTGTCATTATCCCTCATGTCTAAGGTGTTCTAAAAATTGGTCACTTAATTTTATAAACTTAAAATCTACCCTATCTGAGTGGTGATGTCTACCTTTAGCATACCTATATCCCTACCTATTTTCAATTTACTAGAAGGCCCTACCTGGTCTAGATACACCTCTCCACCTATAACCCCTATCATGATAGGATCAACCACCATCATAAATAGACTATCATCTCCTCCATAATCACCCTCTCCATCTCCCCTACCATCTCCTCCTTTGAAAACATCATCATCATCATCATCACTCTCCTCACTTATATTACTATGCTAGGTGATTTTGTTATTTATTGATGTCTTAGATTCCATATCATCAATATCCATTAACCTCTATCCCCCTACCTATCTTATAAATATAAACCTCAGAGGGAAAACTTATACCCATCAATGAATATATGCTAGAGTGACCCCTACATCTATAATTCCTCTTACATATGCCCAAGTAACTTGTGGAACATTGTGGTAACTTGCAGTAGATATGCCCATCTAGATAACATGATTATCCTAACTAATCTTTCATGTCATGTGGGTAAACCATCTAGGTTCCTCTAGGATATCCTTAGTGAACCCAAATTGATAGAGTACCTGATTAGGGTGATACTCCTCAATAATGTGGGACTATATCCTAGTTATAAAGTATTTGGTATTCATATAGGTCAAGTACCATCCATATATAACCACTAAAATTGGCATGCAAGGTAAGGCCTCCAAATAAAAAATTATGGGGTAAGATCATCAAACATCTAATGATAGAAAATAATAACCCTCATATGACCATGCCTACCTACTCTTTTTTGAGTCTAGATATATGCCAATGGCTCCTCTAAGTCTCGTGACTAGTTCTACCCGAATGGTCACTAAATTAAAATGTGCTCATAGCCCTAGACCATTAGAAGTTTTAAGGCCCAAATATTTCATTCATTATGACACATTATCATGTGAAGATGCTAGAATAACTATGTCAACATAGCTAACCCCTAAGTAAAATGTGTAGACTCATCAAGCATGCTCCACACCATCCCTCTAAGGCCCATATGAAAGTATTATCTTTTCTTGTCATGCAAAAAGATATTATCTATAATGGCCATGAGAATAAATACCTCCATGATAACAAGATTTGGTGGTGACATATACCAAATAATTAAATCATCAGGTCATATGTTTGTATATGTCTCCATAAGGTCTATATAAACCTTCCCCTATAACATGGGGATGCCCTAGTAAATGAATAAATCATCAAGAACCACCTACTACTATACTAGTGGTGTCCAAAATAGTCTCCATCCATGTATTTAAAACTTCAGGATATGTGAACTATCCTCAATTGTCATAGTTACCTCTCCAATAGGCTAGTGGAATGTGGACATCTCATTATGCTAATGCTTAGGCAATGTGCTCAAGTATGCCTGGTCAGTTTGGATAACTATCATCTATGTCACATTGTGAAGGTATAGTTTTTTTAATAATCCAACCATACCCTCTATCTAGATTTGAGGGGTCTATAAATAGTGTGACTATCACTCCTAGCATGTCAAGACAATTAGTCACTCTTGAAAATATAGATAATTTAGTGTTACCCTAACTATATGATGTTAATTGAGCCTAATCCTAGCCTACTATGCCTAATTGACCCTTTCTAAGAGGTTATACCCCTGTTAGGTCCCTAAACCAAATTCTTTTATCTTCCAAGGTGAAGCTGCCATTTTCTTAAATGGTGAAGTCATCATTTAGGTGATTTTGCACTTTTTTAAGTGATGTCACCATTTTTCATTTTCAAGAAGATAGAGAATTCACTTAAAAATGGGAAAAAAAATTATTTAAAAATATTCCACCCAATTTTAGTATTTATTCCTTTTCTAAGACTGACATTTTTGCATGAAGTCATCATTTTCCTTGGCGATGCTGCCATTTGGCTTAAAATGCAAATAATGACTTCAACAATGTTATGACCTAATACAAGAAATAAATGCATAATAAAGAACATTAATTACTAATTTTAAGATACTCACTAGTGGTCCATCATGGGGTATCCAAAATTTCTCTCTCATGTGATCTAAAACTTGGTGTTTAGCTCTTCTATAGGCCATTTTTATGAGCTCACTACACAAAAAATTAGAGCTTAAAAATTTCAATTAGTTAGGGTGAAAATGAATTATTTTTCACTTTAGGGGTGAAATTATACCTAAAAATTTGTATTTTTAAAGTTTATAGGGCCTATAGTTCATTCTACATGCTCTAAGAAGTAGATTTTTCACATTTGTGGTTTGTTTTGTGCAATGTTTGATCCTAAATGCCTTATTTTTTGGTAGTATTTTAACCAAACCATGTTTTGAGACCCATTTACCAATAATATTTTTCTATATATATATCTTATGTTTGTTTAAATGTGCATCTTCAAACTCACATTTAGGCTAAAAACATGTCATTATTTGCCATCTCATCATATATCTATTTTACAAATTTTTCACATAAGCTACCCTTTTAAATTTGATCAAGTGTGGCAGATTATTTTTGATTGATAAACTATATATATTTCCTTTCTGGGGTGATATCATTTTAAATCACATAATATAAATATGAGATTAATTATAATCACATTTGGAAAAATCATTATCTTTCAACCAATTTAATGATTATAACTACCTATGAGAAAATAATTATTTTTGCATCCTATGCAAATGGCTATAAATTCCCTTAGTCAAATCATTATCTACAAACTCTACCTACCCTATTAGGGAAAATGCCTATGCCATTGATTATAACTATCTTTGGGAAAATCAATGTCCTATATTCCATTATTGATATAACTACCTTTGGTCACATCATTATCCATCCCACAACCCTATAATGGAAAATGATTGTTCCTCTACTTATAAATACCTTTGCACAAACTAGTGTCACACCCTTTTTTGTTGATTATAAACACCTTTAGATAAATCAACAACTCCACAACCATTATTGTTTATAAATACCTTTGGGAAAATTAGTAATTTCATTCCCATTACCATTTCAATTTTTGTCATTTTCTTCATTTTGAGGGAACATCTGATAACTCTATTTTTCTACCCACTCCTTCAAGGTAGAATTAAGGACTTATTGATCACCCTTTGGGCTATGAACCATTCATCTTAATGACTTTTACATTCTTTGAAAATGTGTTATTATGTTTTTGTCTCATAACACCATTTCAAATAGGAGAAAATTATAGACACATAGTTTTGGCCACTTTTGTGCATAAATTAAGATTTAAGTCAATTTATATCAAAAAATTCAATTTAAGCCTAGAAATAACCTAAAGGCCCAAATTCATCCACGTAAGGGATTTAATTTCTCATAAATATGATTAGGCTTGCTTCTTTTAGGTATTATCCTATTTGCACTAATAACCTACTTTAGTTTTAACACTAATCAAATTATGACCTAGTAATTTGATGCTCTTAGCCTATCAAAATATTAATTTAGAACATTTAAAATAATTACCAAAATCCAAACAACACTAAGAAATATTAATTACACTATAAATCTTAATTAACTTACCCAAGTAAAAATTCTAAGTTGAATTAGTTAATTTAATCTATAAAAAAAGAATTTATAGACAAATATGAATTCAAAGATCAAAGGAGTTAATAAAGTGATTTATTAATTACTAAATATTCTAGAAATGTGAGTCATAACCTCACATAAATCTAAAGTGAGTTGTCATGCCTCATCAATATCTGAAATTAAGGTGTCAAGATTTCATGAGTGTTTTGACCCAACTCAAGGTTATCCTAACTCAACCTAGGTTATTTTAGACTCAACCAAAGTTAGAATTTAACCTAACTTCCCTAAGGTTAGAGTTAGTTATTAGAGATATAAATAGAGGTACCCACACCATATACTAACAATATTTTTTGTGTAAGGTTATTATGTAGGAATGCCTTCAATAAGCCATTGAAATTAGTGTTATAATGCCCATTTTATGGTAAGATTCACACCAAACCAAGATAAGATTAAATCAAAGACACAAATTACCATTGAATAAGTGATACCATAATGGAGAAGCATTGACAAGAGTATTTAATGTCATAGACCAAACACAAACATCCTTATGTTAACAAATGGACATCAAATTAGTCAAAGGAGGTAAATTACTTGTGTTATTTTTATCTCTATTTTGTGATCTTCTTCATTATGTTATTCTCCCCTTAGTTATTAGGAAAGAGTGTTTAGTTCTAGTGTATTGTTATGAATTGATTTTTATCATTTTGACTAATAAGGAACTAATCAACATTTATGTGCTCTTCGGATTCCTAAGACATAATTATCACTTCACTTGTACAATTATTTAATGCTTTGGATTCAATCCAACATGTGAAATAATCAATTTCAGTGAGGATAAACTTATGTTTAATAGATGAATTGACATTAATGGTCTCCATTAATTCTAGTCCCCACTTTCAAAATGGACAGGCCTCAATAATTGTTACAGAATTTAATGACAAAGTGAACTTAATTGATCCTTAATTTATTTTTTAATTAATCAAATAATTTTAATATATTATTTTTTAAAACAAGGTGAAAAAATCATGAAAATAAATGATAATATTATATTTTTTAATACTTACCATTATTATTAATGACTTTTAGGATGGTTGGATCCACTGGTTATAACGATCACCTCCCTTCAAATTTTATTATAAACAAGGTTTTACCCCTATTATGAATCATGGTGAATTGATATGAAACATAATAATTTGAACTTTATTTGGTGATTTCAAAAGGATTTTTGAAATTTATTGAGATGAAGTAAGAAGGATAAGTTTATATTATATTGGATAAAAGTTTCTCAAATATTGAATAATTAGTATGGGTTTTTTTAACTCATTTTGAGGTTTTTCGACCTGATTTTTTGTGTTGTCTTTTTTATCTTTGTGTCAATATATGATAACTCTTTGATTATTAATTCACATCTAGATCCTTTGTGTTTATATACACTCTAAATTCTTTCATGGTATAAAAACAAAGGTGATGCATTTATTAATTAGCAAGAGCATTGGAGATCTCCCCGCAAGCTTCTCAAGCTCTAAAGTTAAACAAATAATTTATTTAATCATCCTATCACAGCCATAGTATGGACTTGGAAGAATATTATTTGTTTTGAATCTCTTATAGAGGCATGTATATCAGTTTCTTGAGCAAACAATCTCCATTCAAGCATCCAAAACTCCTTTCAAGCAAACAATATTCATTTTTTGAATCTAGATTTTAGATTGGATGCCATTATTGGTTGTAGTAGGGTGATTTTATGATTGGAAAAACATTTTAAAAATTTAAAAAATAATTTTTTATTTGGAAAAAATAATTTTGAGGATCTTGGAGGCTTAGTTTGAATATTTGAAAAATGCTTGACAAATTTCATAGCCTATAAAGTCTACCTAAAGTTTTTATGATTCTTTTATCCTACTTCAGTGCCATTGTATAATTGGTTCAAATCTTAAAAATCTAAATATCTATATTCTAGCATCAAATTTTAATTTTAAAACTTTAAACTGACTCATATGAGGATTTTAAGGGGATTGGCAAAGTTTCAACCCTTCTGATGGCTTATAGAAGTTGATGTTCTCACCCTACTACTGCTACTATGCCATCATAAGCTACAAGTATGTTTTTTTTTTTAAAATATAGTTTCATAAAATATTTTAAAAATAAATGTTTTTTAAATTTTCAAAATTTCATGCAAATCTTGTGGCCCCCACCCTTCTTTATAGCCTTTTACCAAAAGTTAAAAACTATTTTTTTACTAGTTAAATTTTACATGCATGGTATTTATTTATATATAAATATATTTTTTATTTTTTATAATATTGATAAAGAAGGTCTAAATACTATTTTGTGCATGTAAATTCTTAAATAATCTCTTAGAAGGACCGGTGGTTATTGTTTTACTTAAATATTTCAAGTGGGGAGGTATTATGTTCAAAACACCCAAAGTCAACTTTTAATTCTTGAATTTTATCACATCTAGTTTAATTTTAAATCCATTTTTTTATTTTCATGCTAACTTCTCATGCATTCAAAACCCTAGTTGACTTATCGACCCTATTTCAATATTCTTCCTAGTGAATGTTTTATTGAGAATATTCATATAACCAATTGATAAGAAGGTTTTTACACATTCCATATTCATCCACATGTTAATTTTTTGTTTTGAAACTTGATATTATTAATTTTACAACTTTTTAAATAATAGTGTCTAGGTGGTTGTTTTGAGTGTGATTCTTTTGACACCTAGTTTAGTGCAATTTTATTTCATTTTTTTCATTAATTTGCATCTAATTATATCCTTAAATTGATATGCACTTGTGATTTAATTTATTTTACAAAATTAATATAAAACATTATAAAAAAGGTTATGTTTAATAATTGCTCTTACATTAGTGTATTTTTATGATACTTACGACACCTTATTTTATCACAATATTTCATAATTTTCTTACTTTTAATAGCATTAAATTAGATAATTATTATGTGTTTACACTTTAAACCTATTATTACTATCAAATAAATTTAAATTTCACATTAAAAGCATTCATTTTAAGTATTTTTTACTATTATTTGTAAATGAAAGCTATAGCTTCAACTAACTTTGTTCTAGACAAATCACAAATGCTTAATAGATCTAACTATAATATATGGAAAATTCATGTTAAATCAAAATCTATGACCCAAAATATGTGGAACATTGTCAAGATTGAAAAATCCATGTTAGAATGACATGTGACCCCTAAACTTTCAAATACATTTCAATATAAATCATAAAAAGTCATGCCGATTATCTTGCAAAGAATTAAGGATGAATTCTTACTCCATATTGGTAATTATGAGTCCCCTAGCGATGCTTAAAAATTATTTGAGTATATGAACGAGGGCACTCATCTCTTGAAGATTATTAAATTGATTTTTGAATTGTTGGCAACACCTATAAAAGGTGAGGAAAAGATTATTAATTTTCTTGCTAAAATTAAGAGTAATAAAGCTCAGTTAGATGGTTGTAACTATAATTTTGTTCAAAATCAATTGCTTTATTTTATTATTTAGTTGAATATTAATGAAAAATTCACAATTTTATCTTAATTTTTAATTCAAAATACCAAACAGAGCAAGATATCCTAGACCTCTCTATTTTGTTAGCTTTTTTGATTGAAGAAGAGCAAGTGGTGTCTAATTTTAATTCTTAAGATAATTCCACTTAGGCACTTCTATCTCTTAATCCTATTCCTAAAAAAAATATAAAATAGAAACCTAATCCTAATTCTACTAAAGGTAAAAATAATAATAAGAGATATTGTAATAAGAATTATAAACCTAAGTTTAATGGGAATGATAATCTATGTAGGAAATTTGGTCATATAATGGAAAATTATTATAAAAACAAAGATAGAGATAATCGTAAAACCTATAAAAATAAAAAGGGGAGAAATCTAACCAAAACCATCAAAAGAATCATAATCAAGAGCATAATAATTATATTATTACTTTGTAGGCTACCTTATTTGGTTCTAATGAAAATGAATGGTGTTTAGATAGTGATGCATCACATCATATGACTTGTTTATCTCATATTTTTTCTAAAAATATAAATATATATGAAAATATTTATTTAGCCAAGAATTCATTTGTAGAAGCAACTAAGCAAGGAAAAAGTAAAATATGCAAATGCTTTAATTAATGATTTTTTTATGTACCTAATCTTAAGATTTTTTTCTATTTTGTTCTTAACTTAAAAATGATAATTATATTGTAATATTTCTTAACAATAGTTGGTATATTAGAAATCAATCTAGTTATTTGATTTTTGAAGGTGCTCAAAGAATGTCTTATATATTTTTACTACTTATTTTGCATGTTTTATTTCTTCACATAGTAATAAGAAATCTAAATTATGACATGAAAGATTATGACATGTTAATTTTATAAGTTTACATAATATGTCTAATCATAATCTTAATTTTGGACTTCATTCTATATCTTCTCATCATGAAACTTGCGGTGGTTTCTTATGTTGTAAGTAATATACTAATCCCTTTCACAATAATCATAATGTGAATTCCTATCATCATTTATAATTATTTTATAGTGATGGTACATGACCTCTTGATATTTTATCTCTTAATATTTATTTTTATGATCTAACTTTTATAGATGATTATACTAGAATTATCATGTCATATTTCATTAAAAATAAATTGGAAGTGTTATCTAAATTCAAGGAATTTAAAGATATTTTTTAAAATACTTATATATTTTCTATTAAGAGATTAAGATCTAATAATGGTGGTGAATACATTAGTAAATAGTTTGATTATTTTTGAAATAGTTGTGGTATTAAAATATAAATAATAACTCCACATTCCCCTTAGCAAAATGGTATTTATAAAAGGAAAAATGGACCATTAAATAAATGGTTATAATAATGTTGCATTCTACAAATGTTTCTAAGTTCTAATGGGTTGAAGCCATGAATACTATACACATTCTGAATAGAATCCCTAATAAATATTTGCTTTTTTATACACCAAAATACATGTATGTTCATGGCATATCACATGCTATTATAATAATTTTTTAGTTACTTTAAATATACTAACTAAATTAATAATGTCTCAACTACAATGGTATTTGGTAGTAAATTTTTTTAATTTAATTATTGAAAAATGCTACTTACAATTATTTTGTAATAGATAAATTGGTCTTATATGAGAAAGCATATAAATATATATTTTATTATTTTAAAAATTATTACATTTATGATTATTTTTAATTCATATGAATTAGCATTGAAATACAATATATGTATAGTATCATGCTTAATTTGACAAGATGATCATGTTTAGTTATTACATTTGGTAAGAAGATCATTCTCAATAAGTTTGGATCTTTTAAATTTCAAATTGGTAATATTATTTTATTTTATTATTGGGGGAAGTTCATTTTTATATGCTTCATTTAAAAATGAGATATGTTATGAAATGCAAAACATAAATGGAGTTTGTATTATTGATTAACTCTTCATCATTTACTTTACTAAGCAGTATATTCATACATATATGAAATTATTTATTTGTCTTATTTCTCATTGATTGGATGATTGCATATCATACTAGAATTATTCATATTTAATGTAAGAGAGGTTACATACCTCAATATTTTGATAAATCTAATTTTATGTCATTGGACAATTGAAGCATATTAAACTTGCAAAGTTTTGTTAAGACTCAAATTATAAAATGAATGAATTATTAATAATACTATATCTAATGTTTGTATAAAATTAGTATCATGTTATTAATAAAATTATTGTATGTTCATCACATGACATTTGGGTATGCTCATCTTGTCAATATTAGAAATGTCTAGTAATGAATTACATATAATAATTTATGTTTGTCACTAACTTTGTAATCAAAGTAGTGAACTTGTTTGTCTAATAAATGAATTGATTATTTGAAATGTACTTTACCATAGGTAAACATATGTCGTATTTTATATTTATGTATTTAATTATTGTGATGCTAACCATACTACGTTATCATGAATCTACTTTTGGATATAAGTTTAATTTTTGTGTAGGTGTTAAAAGTTGTACAGCTCTGGTAAAAAATCTAATGTAACAACAGAAAAATAAATATATGGAAGTTAATATACATTTTTTTTGAGAGAAATACCTCAATGGTGATATTGATATGTATTTTTATCATACATACAAAACCATTTTGTGCTACCAAGTTATACTAGTTTCATGCAATGTTGGGCCTCTTAGAGTTGCCATTGAGAGGGAGTGTGTATAACAATGCCACTTCCTAATGGCCATATGTTTCTTATCATTTTATATAATTCTCATTGTAAAACATTGTAAACTTCATGTATAAGTTATGTAATTTGAGTATACTTCATGTGTAATTTTTAATGTTTTACTCCAATACATTAAAATGATACTTTGTACTTGATGTCCTTATGTTATGAAAAGGCTCCAAGTATACTTAATGATTATTCTTGAGAAATTGTGAGATGTAGTCTCATGCTCATACTAGCCTAAAATTACTTTGAATTAGTTTATGAATTATAATTCCTTTTATTTCAAAAGGTGGTTTTTGACATAATGAAGGTTTTTAGATCCTTCAATTGTGTACACAATATAATTCTTTCTTAAGGTGACTATGAAATTTATCCCCACTTAACATTAAGGGTAAGTGTTAGAGCATTTAATGACTAAGTGTTGATTTATTCACATTATCTTACCTTGATAATTAATTAAATAATAAAAAATAATTTATTATTTATTAACATGAGTCGAAACCTCATGAAAATAAATAATTAAATTATATTTGTTTATTAGTTATAAAATAAAAAAGATGGGACCATTGGTTACAATGGTCACTCCCCTCATGAATATTATAAATGGGGTTTACCCCTATTGTAAATTCATATCAAACACTTGATTTTTATTATCATCAAAATCTTTTGTGAATAATAGGTTTTGTATTTGCATGTGACAAATACTAGTTTGTAAATAAATTTTGAGAAGGATTGAGATTGATAAGATTTTATGTATTAGGGGAATTGTTTCAACATTGAATAATCATTGTGGGTTTTCAATAACTGACTATAATGGCATGGATGGAGTGCATTATCTATGCATAACTTAGGTATGATAACTTATTAGATGACCATGTGTATCCATGAAAACATGTGGATAGGAATAGTCTACTATGAGTATTTGGTGAGCTATGACACTCCCTGAATTGTGGCTAACCCCATATTTCACATAGAAATCACTTGAATTGATCATGAAAATATTGATTTTTAGGAATAATTATATTATCTAAGTGGATTTTAGGTGACTTTGGAATTCATTTTTGAGAAAATCATAGATTGTATCCTAGTACTAGACATCATTTATGATGATTTTTATTGCATACTATTGGTAAGTAATATATGGATCCACTTTGGCCAATGTTTTTCTTAGTCCTTGACCTATAAAAATATTCATTTATAAAAAATATAGGTCAAATTATTATATAATTTTCATCCACCTCCCACAGTGCTCACCTATATCATTTTTCATGAACATTACCTTGATAACTAGGTCAGGTACAACAAAAAACACTTTGTTGGATAGGATGTAATGTCTAAATTTTTTGATAACTTTGATTAAGGAAACATCCTACTTGTCAATGGTTGAATATTTGGGTTCAAATTTTTTTATTTGGGAACTCATAAATGAGACATGTCTCTCATATCTAGCTTCTTTTCTCTATGTTAGGATTAACACTAGGGTGTTATGAGGTGAAGGAGTAAATATATAAATGCTACATATAATATGGACTTGTGAGCACTGATATGTTCATAGTTTACTTATTTATATTGGTAAAATATGATTATTCTCAAGGGTTCATTTTATCTTTGCATCCTTATTGAGCATGTTGTTTAGTGGTCAAATTATCTTAATGAAGCTTGAAATGAACTTCCTCATGAAGCTGATTTTGCTGAAGAATGACTTCAACTCTTTCTTTCTACCATAAAATGGTATTTTTATAATTGCTTCAGCTCTTTATAGATCTATGGAAATATGTTGTTCAAAAATTATGTGGCCTATAAACTTTATTTTAGTGACCTTGAGAATGCATTTATTTAATTTAAAATAAATACGTTACTCTTTGCATATTCTTAAAACTACCCTTAGGTCCTTGACATGGTCAAATCAATCCTTAAAAAAGATAGTCAGGTTATCCATGTATATGATAATGCATTTTGTAATTAGGTCCTTGAATATAATGTACTTAGATCATGGGAATTTGGCACCCACATCAATCAATCTAAATTAAATAATTTTATATCTATATTTACCCCCTTTTTTGTGAATTATGTCTTGATTCTATCATCACAATTAACCATCACCTCATTATATCCAGAATATACACTAAGAATGACATCATTTCAAAGACATTTACTATCTACAAGATTTCATCTAGTGAAGGTAAATAATAATTATCCTTCTTTGATACTTTATTCAAATTTATAAAGTATAAATAGAGTCACATTTCTAAATTTAAATTTAAAACTAGTACAAATTGGACACCTAAGTGGAGTGCCTGATATGATAGATGATCTTTAAAAAAATTAGTTTATGCACTTCTTTGAAAATTAAAGGTTATGATAATGGATTTAATGGCCTTTGTCTTTGGTAGAATGGTCTGAAACCAAGATTTAGAGGGACAACATGTGTAGGGGTGAAGGTTTCAAATAAGTTTAAATATTTATAACTCCATGAAATAATGTCACTAAAGTCTTTTAAGGCTTGCACAATACTTTGATTTTCAATTTGGGTGCAAGTTGTGCCCAAAATCACATATTTAGTTCACCTACATTTCCCACATTATAATGCTCATAGAGAATACATTTGGTAGGGGATTATTTATCTTTCTCACCATGATATTCCTTATCAAATAGCCTATCCAATGATACCATACCTTTTAATATGTTATTAGTTTTAAATCTAATTACCCCTTCTTCATCTGGTTTAAATTCTTCTTTATCATCCTAATCAATGATATGTAAATCAAATATGTTGATATTTATGATGAAATTATTGATATGTTGGTCATCACTAAATACTTGAAATTTTATAATGTTGTCTAGAATAGGAGTAGAGACCAACTCTACTAAAAACAACCTTAATTTGGAGTTAGAAATGGATTCCAAGGTACTCATGGTTATTGTCAATGCATTTTCCATATAATCCTTCATTCAAAGTAACATCTGTATGTTGAATGCATTAAACTCCTAAACCAAGTTCCACACTCTATTATGGTATCTTGAAATATGCTTGTCATTAAAAGAATAGTGGATTCTGATTTTCTTGATCATAATTTCTAAATCCCAAAGGACATCCAAGTTCTTTACCTTATACCTTAGTGTGAACTCAAGGCCATGCACTAATGCTTCATAATCAATCACATTGTTAGTTCATGAAAATAATAGTTGAAATGATATCAAGTATGGCCTCCCTCTTGGGTTGATGAGTTCTATCCCAACACTATACTTGCTCTTTGATTTGGATCCATCAAAATTTAGGGTCCATATATGATATTTAGCTTATCCATCTTCTAACATTGACATACTTTAATCTTTATTTATTAATGATATTATGGTATGATCCTTAGTAGAAAACATAGGCTCTAAAATATTTATAATGGAAACATATACAACCTCAAAGCCTTGTTATCCCCTATTCTCACATGGATAATTTTGCTTAACATTATCGTGTGTTAAGATAGTAATGAGAATCAAAAATAATTCTAGTGCATAGAGGATATCTTCATTATCTAGATAATCCAATACTTTAAACTTAGGCTATTCTTATATAGTCAACATGTTAATGGAGAATATATCATAATCTTTTACTTCTTTATCTAGCACATAGACCCCTAGTTCAAACTCTTTGTACATGATTTCATTGATATTATTGTACTCTATGATAATGTGAACCATATTTCGCTCTCTATCACAATCCTAATCCAATTGGGCATGCCTCACCATGGAATACACACATGGGAAAAATTATTCTCCATATACCTATTTTGTGTCTTGGACCAATCTCAATTGAGAAGTATCCCATATGCCTTAGGTATGCTACACCACTTGGTTGTAAATGAACTGATAGAGCCTTAGATCATAATCCAACTACATATAAATTTGGTTGAGTTAACCAACCACCTTAACCTTTGACTTATCTAGATGAACTACCTTTTTGGTATATTTAGTAGGTGTCATTCTTGGGTATTATAAAATGGAATAAGGCATTGCAATATAAAGCACCTAAATCCACCAAACAATTGTGTAAGTTTTTTCCAAAAATTTTAACTATTATAAAAAGGGGGTAGTTTTAGTTTTTTCCTTATAGACAATGACATGAGCATCAACTATGTTATTAGCTTATTTTTCTTGGAGGTGGATAATTCATTTAGCAACAAGTCCTTTTTGTTGGACATTTAAAGCAAATCAAACATTGTTATTTTGGCCTTAGTTTTTTTTAGGTACTAAATAATGTTATATCTTGGTTTTTTGTTCTAGTTTTTTATCATCTTAGAGAGGTGCAAAAATGATCTTAGGATGATATGAAGAGGTGGGTCCTTTGGAGATGAAGGGGTATTACTTAAGTTTTCACCTAGAAGAACATGAATGTTTTTTTGAAGGTGTAAAGATAGTCAAAGGACTCTATAACTTGCTTATCAACTAATAGTTGTTCCCCTTATATTTTTAGAAAGCATGGACCTCATTTTGGTTATATTTAATCCCATTATAAATTTCAAATGGAAACTCATAGGTCTCCATGACCATGATAGTGCTCAAGTTGCCTCCTCTTGGGATTGGATTACCATTATTTATTATAGACACTATTTGAATGTTATCCATCTCCTTTTAGAATATGTTTAAGGCTAATCCAAAATGAACAAAATCTATTTTATTATATTCTATAGTCTACACCAATTATGTAAGGCTATGTCTACCATGTTTATTGAATTAGAGGAACTATTATTTATTAAATTAATGTTGTCAAAGGGACTAGGCACATTTCCATCTTCAGGCCTAGTGTTCCACTACCTATTAGTCCTTTGGAATTTTTAATTTATATTATGAGGTGGGTTATTTACATCTTTATTAGAGTTTTGAGGCACTTATCTATGTAAGTTGACTATATCATTGGTCAATCTCTAGACCATCTACTATAAATTAGCTACCTTGATGTTCACAGGGTCACTTTAGTTACTCTTTGCCTAGGGAAGTGGGTTAGTCACTGGTGCATTAACATTTAGAAAAGCATGGATAAACTAATTGTGATTGATAAGAGCAACATAGCTACTCAAAATAGGCATTATATCAATATTGTATACAACAAGGAAAAGTTCATGGATCATAGGCTATGACAACACATGTTTAGGTTAAACATAGGGCTGATTTTTATGCATATGATTCAATATAATTAGATTATATATTAGTCTTGAGCTTGAATACATAGATCTTGGAATTGGGTTCAGTAAAGGGATGTTATGCATAAGAGCCTGTTTGATAATTGAAATTTAGTTGTAAGCACTAAGATGTCCACTAAAGATAAAGGACCAAATCCATATCCCTATGGTACCATTTGTTTCTCATTTTTTGTGGCTTTATTGTATGCCAAATATAAGGATATAAGTAGTGTTGGAGGTCTTCTAAGGAACATGGATGTCATTGAGTCTAATGCCCTTAGATAGGTCTAGTTGGTAACTAATTATATCTACATGTAGGGGTATTTCAACCTCTAGTATAGATTGTGTAAATTCACATTAAAAATACTCATTGGATAATTTGGTTTCCTAAGGTATGTAATAAAGTGATGGTATAGGATAACATGTTCAACAAGTAGCCTAAAGTGATTGATAAACATTATTTACAGATCATCTTATTGGTTAATATATTCATTTTGTAATCTAAGGCACCATACATATGAAAAATCTCCTAAGGATAAAGGGAACAATCATTAAACCACATAATCATGTTGGACATGAGTCTAGATTAGGGCATATTTGAATGTCTGAATATGTTATTTGGTAGTTTAAATCCCATTAGGTATGTATTTTAGGATGAATTTGTTGGGATTATTTGGTAAGTCATGGGAAAGACCTATAAATATGATTACTCACCATCTTTGGGTTCTAAATGAGAGAAAAAGGGGTGATGAAATAGATAACTAGCACTATGATAAATACTGACCAAATAGGTGTGTCTAGGATTAGACTTCTCATTATTAGTCCTAGCTATCATGTGCCTTAATAGTTTTAATAAATCAAATCCACCCTCAAAATACTTAGACCTTGTTACAACTCTTTTGTTTTATAATTTTATAGACCTAAAACATTCCTATCTAAGTAAAACCTACAAGGTATTGAACACAATCAAACATGAATATCAATTAATGATTCATCAAGACCTCTTTATAGTACCATTCTATTGGTGGTTTGTTTGTCACAATACACCAAATATATGAGGATAATAATAATAAAGGCACAAATTTTGAGGATTAACCCTTATCTTCCACCTCTCTTGAAAGGAAACAGGCTCAACAACTTCCCCAATCTTTGTCTACCAAGTCATTATGAACTAAATAACTTAGTTGATGTAAGTTGTTATATACAAGGGACCTATTTAAAATACACTATGATATCCAAAAAATAAACTTAGACTAGGAAAGACTCATCTAATTGAGATGTCCAAATGAAATAGATGCTAAAAAACACTTGTATCCAACACACTAGATTTAACAATGCTTTAGAAGAGATGAGTGATGAACATGCAATCTAAATGAAACTCATAAGAACTAATTACATATTAAGATACTATAAAACTAAACTAACACATTATAAAAATATGGAGCATAAAGATAAATAAAAATGATCCTACAATGTAATGCTAATAAATCTAGTTCATTAAGTTAGATAAATCCCATGAAACCACTCTTTTATTTGCCATTATTCACACAATAATAAATAAAGATGGTGGTTAAATTTTGAATAAAACTTAACTATGAATAAAGAGGAACACAATTGCCATATGAATTCACAAATTATGAACATTAATCTCATAGCCTTTTAAATTTAAATATGTTGTATAAAATAAAAAATATCTAGGATTCACCCTTTCTTGCTAAAATTATGGAAATGCCTCATAAAAGTATAGTTCATAAGAAAAAAAACTACCTAGGAAAGTAAAAAAAATAAGAAAATAAAAAATGGTTTGGTTCTTATATTCTAGTCTCTAAATATAAATGAAATAACCCTTCTCAAAATAAAGAGTTGGTATTATATAAACTATTGGTCTAATCAATCCCAAACCTAGCCTATAAATGGGCAGCTACAAAATCTCAATGAGTTAGGCCCACCCAAGACTAACTCAGGTCTTATTCTAAACATGATCAAATTTACAAAGACTATGTTAACTAAATTCTACCTAAATTATATGTAGTGTAATGTCTTTGGGATCCTTTCAAGATTGCTAATTGGCCAGGTTATATGGTTAAATATCATGCATCTTTTAGAAAAATTATATCTTTTGTCATCTTCAATTGGTCCCAAGGTGTATGTGATTATTCAATTAATAACACTACTTGATTTATTTGGAATATTGGGCTTCATGATCACCCTCTTTCACTAGAATATGAGATATAACTTGATTGCATAGATATGATTGGTATTACAATCCAAAATTTGGACTTTGATGATCTAGAGAGGCAAGACATCCATCAAATTGTGATCTGATCCTTTCCATTGGGGTCCATATATATTCCTTGGTAAATACACACTATGTCACTAAAACTCACTGCTAATGGAGCCATAATGTATTTCATATGTTAGGTGCATGATACATGGAATTATTTCACTAATTGATGACTCTATTGAGGGGATAAATCACTTAACTTTTCCTTGGATAGGTTATAGTGAGATATTGACAAGTGGCAAGATCCCACTCACCTAGAGCTCATAGGTCCAAGCCTAGACTTTGATGAATTCTTATTGCCTTAGAGCCATGATATGTTGACACATGGCCTCATCCTATGGGCTCGATCAATATCCTCCCTATCTACCTATTTTGATTGACCTAGGAGTGAAAGGAAGTGAGATTTTGCCATGTGCCATCATCTTACTTACCCAGAGAGTCTATTTTGTATTCACTCTTTAATGACAAATCAAGGGCCTGGGGAAACTAGATTATTCCACATGGCATCATCTTACTTACCTAGAGATCAAGGTCACTATCTTGATGATCTAGAAGCTTGAATGAAGTATGGAAGTTAGATGTTGACACACATACTCATTACATTCATCTAAAACATAGAAGGCCTAACATGAAATTTAAAGAGACCCATAGGCATAAGGTGGAAATATATTGACACATGTCCTCATTTTGTTCATCAAAAACTCTGAGGACTTGCAAGGAAATGTAATCGTTAGATTTTGAAATTTTAAATATAAATGGCTAAGTAAATATAATTTAGCCCTAAAAAAGACTAAAATGACTAAGGATCATAGTGAAGAAAGATTAACACTTAGTCATTTTTTAAAGAAAAGAAATAGCAATGGGCCAAAGAGTGAATTAAAAAACCACATATATTGACACATGTCCTCATTTTGTTCATCAAAAACTCTGAGGACTTGCAAGGAAATGTAATCGTTAGATTTTGAAATTTTAAATATAAATGGCTAAGTAAATATAATTTAGCCCTAAAAAAGACTAAAATGACTAAGGATCATAGTGAAGAAAGATTAACACTTAGTCATTTTTTAAAGAAAAGAAATAGCAATGGGCCAAAGAGTGAATTAAAAAACCACATCTACCAAACACTTACAACCAATTTAGCCTGATTGAAGATAAAATGACCAAATTTAAAAGATGAAAAAATATAAACATTCAGTCAAAAACTTGAAAGGGGTCAAAAGGGACCAAATTACTAAGGAAAATACACCAAAGCAACCCTAAAAATAATTGAATAATTTTCAAATATTTTAGTCCATTTTCATGTCTAATGGTTTTGATGGGCAATATGACTATCAAATTTAAGATCTATAATGTTGAATATGATGCCAACATGCCCTATAATAGGTTTAGTTGTGCCATGTGTAAACCATTAACTCATATACTATCTAAATAATTATCCACCTATACCATTTTCACCTTTAGTCTTGGTGAGGAAATATCTTGACATGTGTCAAGATATTAATTATCCAAGACCTTGCTAAAGGATGTGAAACATAATAACTATCCCCATGGAGTAGGGAGATAGGATTATGCCATGTGGCATGTTCCTAGGTACTTAAGATCTTGACTATTGATAGGAAGTACATGAAATGCCCTAGTTCCATAGTGAACATGATCATGTCATGTGGCATGATCCCATGCATTTGAAAGCTGTTTGGCCTAGGCTTACAGGTCTATAAACTATCACAAAGTGAGAATATTGGATCATGAAAAATGTTTTCATCTCACTTATATGGACCCTTAGATGAAATTAATAAGTGTAATAACCATCCTAGGGCTCCAAATAAGTGATATTATTCCATGTGGTGTGATCTTACTTACCTAGGATCTTGAGGGGGTGAGGTCTAGTTATCAAGGCATATTGATTAAGAAATGAAGTGAGATGATGGTAGTTGTTCTCACCCATAACATATATAATGTCACATAATCTTTGAAATATAATAAGTCTTGAAATATTAAGGAGAAGATATTAGGTGACAAGTGAAATTCCCATGTTTACTAGTGGTTTTTAGGAAATAAATTGAACATTAGTTTGTGAATCAAAAATTTAGCCATTAGATTTTGAATATGAAAAATTATTGAAGATAACTAAGTAATATACCCAAAGTAATGGTGAAAGGTAGGGATATCAAGTGAATAAAGGTAGTCATTTTGACAAAATTGAGGATAAATTTTGACCCAATGCACTAAAGGTGAATAAGTAAAAATATGAAACCATGAATATCCTTAGCCACTTTCACTTAAACAAGAATATAAATGTGTTAAAATGGGGATGAATCTAAGGTATAAAATAGTCTCAATCTTATTCCACATAACTTGACATAAAATATAATTGGACCCAATCCTATAAATAAAATATTTAAATTTATAAAACCTGTAGCCAGTTTAGTATAAAATTACAAAGTGTGACTAAGTATAAAAGTAAATCCATGCAAGAACCTAATTAATAAACTTGGAAAGAAGCAAAATTAGACCAAAAATTTTAAGGGAAAGACATAAGAATCATGAGATAGATTATTTGTGGAAATCTAAGGATAAATGGTCTAAAATAAGAACCTTAGGACACTCAACACATGATCTATAATATACAAAGGCTTAATATATTTAATAAAATTGGATAATTATCTTTATTCACTCTCAAATTTAAACTATTTTTAGAACAAGTACATAGGATGAGCATTCAACTTTCAAACATAGCTAAAATAGAAAAAACATTTTCAATTATCATGATTGCAACATCCCAAGTACCTAATTAGGTAAAAATAATGGGTAAAACAAACCCAAAGAAAAAATATATTTAATTAAAAGACCAAAATCTTGATAAAAATATGTCCCATGATTTCATTAATAAATTAGGGCACGTTATGCAAACAATGACACATGTTATCACCCCTAACTACATAGGGTGATCACATTCACGATATAGGTGACTATGGTAGTAACTGATAATAACAAGTGTATTGATTCTTTATGGGCTTCCACATTTGTTACATAATTACATGGGTTACTATCAACCACTTTAAATTAAAAAAACCTACAAACAAGGGTAGTGCCCTTCCAAAGGGCCTGTCAAAACTAAAAATTGCCCGATAAGTATGCAAACATAAAAAATTCACATAGAGCAAACCATAAGCCCAAAAAATATGAAATAAATAGCATTGGGTCCCAAACATTGTCAAAAATATGATAAAAATATTTTGTTCCTTTAATGCCTTATTTTTCATTATTAAAAATTATGTAAAGTAGGATTAGTTTACAAATGGGATTTAGGTAGAATTTTGAGTTTTGACTTCAAAATTTCCTATCTTGCTTTCCATGACTCCAAAAATTAATCTGTAAATTACTATGTATTCTTGGTATATTATAATTTATTAATAAGTTTTTCCTTAGGATTTATAGGTAAATTTTAACATGCATAAAAATTATAAAACTAGAATAGCTTCCTTAAAGCCTTAAGCTAATAAAGTTTTTACAAACATTCCAAACAGATTATGAACTAGTATTCTATTTTATATAAAGAAACATTTATTTTGAGATATCACCAACATAAGGACACTTTTATTTTCAAAATTAAATTAATTTAAACCATTCATAATCCAATACAATTTTTTATGAAGAGAGTGCAAGAGAGATAAAGTATTCACTCTTAATTCCAATGCATATTACAAATATTATTTCACTTTACACATAAAACAATAATTTAAAATATTATAACTAGTATTTAAAAGTTTTACAAGGCTTAAAAATAACCCAATATAAATATTTTATTCATATTGAAAGTTATTCAAAATTCTAAAATAATCTACAAGCTCCAAAATATGATTGTAAAGCAAACCAAAGGAGGGGATAACCTCCCTTCCATTTTCCATCACTAGGTGACTAACCTAGGCACCCCAAAGTCTAGGGATACCATCTCTAATCAAAGTTAACATCTAGGATACTCAACCAAAAATACAAATATTTGTTGGTGTCTTGAAAACTCAACTAAGCTACTCAACTAGAAGTATAACTATAACATTGTTCCATTAGAGACTTCCATAACCCATAAAAACACATACAAGAACATAAAAAACACTATTTAAAAACAAGTAATATCAAAGGCAACCCAAAAATATTCTAACATAATAAATATCACTAAGGGATAAGGATAATGTACACATACATCTCTCTTATCCTACCACTTATCTTGGCCATAGGAGGACCTTATCTAGATCAACAATGTAAAAGAACCATGTAGGAGGGTATGAGAACATGGTTCCACTAACCACTACTATATACACATAATATTTTTAAACTTTATCATTTACTAACACTTTCTATCTTGTAATAACTTGTCAAGTTTTTAATATCTCTAAGTGTATGCCTTAAAGGGTGTACTGGAAAAGGTGTGGGAATATTGATGGTGATTCAAAAGAGACATTGTTTATCTATCAATCCTATATCCATTCTAACTTCCCCAAATTTGATCCCCTAAGCTATCTCCTTCCATCTGGTATCCTATAACTATGTCAATACCTATATTTTAATACTATGTTCACCATATCAATTTATTTATAATAATTATCTATCTCATCCCAACTTCATCAATCATATAGACATATTTTAAAACTCATGCACACTTCAAAACTTGGCTATACATCCTAGTTTGAGGCTAATCATTCTGTTAAAGACTAAACCAAGCTAGATAATATTGTTATGTAAATATTAAATATGGATTAGGTTGATCCATCACTATAAATACAAGTCACCACTTTAATCTAATAGAGAGGAATATTCATTTTCAATTTAAATTGCTTGTAATTATGCCCTAAGTCTACAGTTGGAGTAGTTACTTCTTATATGTTGTCTTTAAGGCCAAATCTTATCTTGTGGAATATTGGATGAAATAGGAGTCATTTTATCTTAGAGATTGATTCATACATTGAGATCCTTACAAACATAAAAATATCTTACAAAGCACCATTGGCCAATGGAGAGGTTGAAGTTCGATAGGTCTTGTTCAAGGTAAATATATTGTAATTATAGTTATTTACTTTTTTTATTAGATAGGTTAAGTACCAAGTTGAAATGGTCTTATACTCATACAAGAGAAAATTTGAAGATAAGCATGATACAACAGCATATCAAAAAAGGATAAATTAAGAACCCGATAGGAAAAACCTCTTACCTCCTAAAAGACACTAGGTTTCAGCAAAAACCCCAAGCCTAATAAAATAAAAATAGAAAAGGACTAGTTAATTAGATTTATAATAGTAGATAAATTTATTCGTCTCAATACTTTCCCCTTTGTTTCTCTTCCCTCCAATATGGTTCCCAGTAGTTTGGTCTTTTTCCTAACCCTACTTCTTGCACTTCATACTGGTAAGTTTGGGTTCCTCCTCCTTAAAATCCTTGTTATTATCCTCCACTCCATATTTATGATTGGTGTTTTTTCCTTAGGGAGTGAGCTTGTCAATACCTACATGATACTTTAAAAACTTCATGTTTATCATCCCTTAAACTAGAATCCCTTTAAGTTTTTCAAATTCATCCACAATTTCATTGTACAATAATTTCTAAATGGATACCTTAGTATATAACTTAATAAATGATTACTCAATTTATTCCTTGGTCTCTAAATTTATAACCCCCCAACCCCTATTATCAATTGGTAACACATATTCAATAACCCCCATTTCCATTCCTCTCACTTTAGAATCATCTTGTGAAAACTCTACTTTAGCACCTTCAATCTAATCCTTCCCATCTTTATCAAACTCATACTCCAAAAATAAATAATCTTCCCTATTTGAGTCTTCTTATTCATTGGGAATTTTAATCACCTCTATCACAATTTTTGACCATAGTGGTTCACCCTTCTTGATCAACAACAAAATCAGCCCTTAGTGGATTATGTCCTCTGAGGGATTGTTCTTGAAATTCACAACCATGGCTTCTATAGATTTCAAAAGGAAAAATGGAAGACTGATGATGTGACCCTTGAAGTGATTTATTAAAATAAATTGATGTAATAAGATTACCATGTGTTTGCGTTCTAAAGTGATATAATGCATGATCTACGGGCAAATGCCTGACCACTTTCTTAATAGGTCAGTCCTCAAAAACCCTTTTTAAGATCAAACCTTTGGTTTCTTCTTATCTTTGTTGAATAAAATTTTGACAAGTTCCTCCTTCCTTTTTTATCCTTGAAGGCTTTGACCCATGAGCAATCCATCCCCATGATCTCCCCTATGACATCTTTGGTAACCAAAATCCTTAAACCATGCATGCATACCTCTCTATCCATCCATACATGAGATAAATCCTTTGAAAACCATATATAATTTCTAACCAACTACTCTATGTATGTTTCCAAACCTCCTTTAACCATCTTGTGCCAAACATACTCGTCTTCCTTGACATTCACATAAGAGATGGGTTTGAAACAATGATAGTCACCTCCCATTTGTAATTTTTCAAACTTATTATATAAAATTCATGACTCAATCTCTTATAAATGATAATGGAGTATTGAAAGTGGAGCCAAATAAATTATTGTAGTGAAAGGCCAAAATGAACTATATGTGTAAGGCCTTGAAAAAAGATTGCTTTATGATTTCCTTACACGTATTGGCATCTAATATCTTAAGATGGATTTGAATAATCATTAATAATTCCATCATTTCATTGTAAGGGGTGTCCTTTATTTAATTTGATAAAATGAGTGACATCATCATGAAAATCATTACCTTGATAGCTAGTGGAGGAGTTATTATGAACCCTTAGATTAGCTATTTTATCAGTGCTTTTATTACCTTCTCTATACACATGAAAAATTGATACCCCTTTGAAGTAGGATAAAAACCATTTAACATCATTGATAATCCCAAAAATGTTCCAATAATATTTAATAAGGCCTTTTAAATAGTTTATGATACTCGTTGAATCTCTCTCAATCTGAAGATACTTCATGCCAAGATTTAATGCAAGATTGATTCCTCATAGATAATATTTATCTTCAAAAATGTGATTCATTTAGATCCTAAGTGGTCCCATATAGGTATCCCTAATATTCTTGTAGGAATCCATAATGACTCTTCCCACTCCTATTGGTCCTAGATTACCTTTAGTAGCCCCATCAAAATTCAATTTAAACCAGTTGGGAGGAGGATGAGTCCAATTGACTTTAGATCTACCAACATCCTACTTATGGGATTTTCTAGGGATGACAAGATTTATTTGACTAAGAATCTAGGAAAAATAAGGGGAACGGGGCTGATTAAAGGAAGATGTAAAAGATGTCTAATTTCTTTCACAAAATCCATGATTCTCTTGAAGGTATAAAAATGTTTAGGTCTACAATTATAAAAAATAATCAAATTTATAGAGATCCAAATGCCCCACAAAATATGGGGTGGATCCATATTCCACCATAATTTTACTAGTGGGTAATCCTAGGGTGGTATACATTGGGTGATCAAATCCTTGGTGGTTCTTGGAGTTACCCAAGATAAGTTTGAGAGGCTGAATAAAGATTGAAAAATGAAAGAAGAAAATGGACAAGAGAGGAATAAGTGATCTATAGATTCAACCTCCTATTTACATAACACACATCGATTGGGGATAGGGATTCCCCTCCTCATAATATTTTCCACCTTTAAAATCTTATTCTAAGAAGCCAACCAAAAAAAAACATTAATCTTTGGCATGATATTTTTTATCCAAGGATCATTCTAATTTTCATCAAGTTCCACTTGTTCCCATAGAGAAAGATATCTAGATTTAACTTAATAGAGGTCATTAGAATCTTCTTTCCAAATTATAGCATCTTCTTTTGGAAATATGTTGATGTGAATATTATAAAGAGTTTGATTTAAATCTTGTAGGAAAAGAGCTTGGGGTTGACTCAGGTCAATTTAAAAAAAGTTAGCAACTCCATATCTTGAAATGTGGAGGCTAGAGGGATTTAGATCTAGGAGTCATACCAAAAATCCACTTTGTTACCTTTTAAAATTTTCCATTTAAGTCCTTTTATGAGGATATCCTTTCCTTATCTCAAAGCTTTCTGAAAAGCTGAACCATTGCCAAGGCCATCATCTGTTAGGAAGAAATGACCTTACTCAGAGTTTAAGAAATTTGTCCATGATAATCTTAGTCCAAAGGTTATCTTAATTTATCACCCTCTAACCTTGTTTATCTAAGAGGTTTTGGCTCATGGATTTCACCCTTCTCATCCCCAATCCTCCTTTCAAGGTAGGAAGATAGGATTTATTCCATGAAATAAGCAAGAATCTGAATATGTCCTCTAATCCTCTCCAAAGGAAGTTCTTATGAATTTGCTCAATTTAATTTGCCACTTTTATAGGAATGACAAATAAGGACATAAAATGAAATAGGATACTTAATAATGAACTCTTAATAAGTTGTAATTTTTTTTCTTGAGACAACAAATTCCATTTCCACCTAGATAACTTCCTCTGAATCTTATCTATGAGAGGATTCCAAAATTCTATTTTAATAGGGCCATTGAAAATAGGAATACCAAGATATGAGGAAAGGAGATTATTAATGATGTATCCTAGAATCTTAGAGATCTTATCTTATAGAGCAACTAGAGTATTTATGAAGATTAATAAACTTTTAAAGAAATTGACACTCTGACTAAAAATAATCTCATAGATTTCAAGAATTTTTTTGAAACTCTTATCTTTAAAAACTAAAGCTTCTCCCATCATCAACATGTCATCCATGAATTTTTAGTGGGTGATAGGTCTAGTATTTGGAACCACTATTATTCTTTGATAATATTATATGTTTTAGCCTTGTCAATAATCTTACTCAGAGTTTTAGCCATAATGATGAATAGATACGAAGAAATGGGATTTCCTTGTCTAAGTAATATACCTACAAGGAAGAAACCTATAGAAACTCCATTTATTATAATAGAGAACATGGGGTTTGATATGCAAAAAGAAATTAGGTTTCTAACAGACTAAGTAAAATTGAACTTGATGAGGATTTTGTCAAGAAAATGCCAGGAGACTCGATCATAAGCCTTATTCATATCCAACTTGAGGAACATTCCTTGATGGGAATATTTAGCAATAGAGTGAATGGTTTCATGGGTAATAGTGACTCCATCTAAGATCTATCTACCAAAGATGAAGGATCCTTATAGTTATACAATCATTTTGTCTAACAATAATTAGATTTTTAAAGATAAACCTTTTGTATAAATTTTGTAGAAGGTATAACACAAGCCGATGAATATAAAATATATCAATTGAATGGCCCCCTATTTCTTTGGGATGAGAACAAGGAAGGTTTTATTAAAATATTTTAGCGTAGTACCATCTTTAAAAAACTCCAAAACTGCTAGACAGACTTCATTTTGAATAATATCCCAAAAGCTTGAAAAAAGAACAAAGGAAAACTACCAGGTCCAGGGGCTTTATCCCCTTACAATGAAAACACAATAGATATAATTTAATCATTTGATGGGGGAGAGAGCATGGAGGAATTTTATTCCTAGGAAATAACACCTATAATATTAACCACCTGATCTTCTAGCTGAGCATCCTGAGAAGGGACAAAAGCCAACATATTTTTAAAAAAGTTTACTATTTGAATCTCAATGTCTTTTTCCTCTTTATACCAAGTTCCATATTCCCCTTTTATTTCTATAATTGATGTATGTTGGTGGTTTCTAGACATAAAGGTGTGGAAGTACTTAGTATTTTTGTGTCCCTCCTTTAGCTAAGTTGTCTTAGATTTTTATCGACAATAAGTTTATTTCTTGGCTTCTAGATTATGGAAAAGACTTAGGAGTTCCTTTTATTTATAATGCAAGGAAGGGGAGGATCTAGAAGCATTAATTTCAAATTTAGTTCTACTAAATTACTCCTCAATGACTCATTTTTAAATAAAGATGCTCCCAAAAACTTCCTTGTTCCAAAATTTGATTTTATTCTTGACATGTCTAAGCTTCATGGCCAAAATTTACATGGAAGAACCTTGGATCAGGAATTTACAACATTATTTAATAGATTCTTCCAAGGTCTAATTAGAAAGCCACATTTTTTCAAAATTGAAAGGAATATTTTTAGCTTTGTACATCTTTTCTCTTTTGAATAACAATGGGTTGTGGTCACAATAGATCCTAGAAAGAGAAGTAAGTGAACTGGTAAAATAAAGATTTTAGTTTAAAGAGATCAAAAACCTATCAATTCTGACTTGAATAAGATTGTCATCCAATCTAATATTAGACCATGTGTATGGGTTACCCTTTAAATCCACATCAATTAACCTTTCTTTAGTAATAAACTCACTAAGCTCCATCATGTTGTCATTAAGAGAATAAATTCACCCTTTATTTTCCCTAGGAGTTAGAGGTGAGTTAAAATCCCCTGCCACCATCCAACTCTAATTTTTAAAAATATTTATAATATCTTTCAAGTTCTTCCATAATTTACTCTTATCATTCATAGAGTTTGGAGCATACACATTAATGAGGACCCTGTTACTTTGGTGATGGATATCTTGGAAAAAAAACTATGATGTGGGAGTCAATTTCTAAGAGTGGATTGCCTACCAAAATTATGGGGTCCCAAAACACCACCAGACCTCTTGATGCACCTCTAGATTTGATGCAATTATGAAATAATTTATCCCAAATATTAAATTTAATCTTCAAGATTTTTTCCACAAACATTTTAGATTCTTGAATCATTAAGATTTCAAGTTTATGTTTTATTACTAAGTTTTTTTCCAACCTCTGTTTCCTAGGGTTATTCAATCCCTTTATATTCCAAGAAAGGATTTTCATTTATTATTACTTAAGAAGTGTCTAAGGGTCATCTGCATACCCTTCTCTTTCTACTTATCTATTTCTACTTTCTTATAACTTTGAGTCAAAGGTCTACCTAAATATTTATTATCTTCTCTGATTTCCACTTTTTTCTTGCCTCTTTTTTGTTAGACTACCTTCCACTGTTCCTCTATCAAATCCTTGGATATCTTGAAACTTTCCCCTTTGTTTATATAAGATAATTAACATACAAAAGGGGAGAATGGTTTGGGCTCCCAAAATCATTTGGTTGGATTAAAAAGGATCTGAGAAGACACAATTTCTTGTAAGACTGAGTACTTACCTAGTGGTAAAGATTCAAAAGCAATAGTACATGGTGAATTAGGACTAGGATTGACCTGAAAGACCTTATGAGGTGAATAAGGGACAACTAGAGATGCAAATGTTACTTCATCTAGGATGTCCCTCAAAGGAGAAGTACCTTTGATATTGAACAACTTTAGAGAGCTTATAGAGGAAACCAAAGATAGGGCAGCCCATGGGGGGCTAAAGATCCTTAAAGTCATGGAAGGTCTCAAAGGGGAAACTTATAAAAAAAATTCCCCCCAAACTAAGAGGTGTCAAAGTAAGTTTGGGAGTAGGAAATGGGGGAGAATTGAGGGGGCAAGAAGGGGTGAAGATAGAGGGGGTGGGGGGAATATCTTGGGTAGAGGGGTTTTTAACCTAGTTGGGAGATGGAGGAATGGGTGGATTCTTGTATAGAGGACAATTTTTAGACAAATGGTTTGAGACATCATAGGCTTTTCAAATTTATGATTCCATTTCAAATTTAATTATTTGATTTCATATCCCATATTTGGATTTGATCTTAATGGAATGAATCAGGTGTTTATCAACTAGAATGAATACATAAACATGAGCCTCTAGGAGTCTATGTCTGGATTTGGTCATAGGGTCAATGGAAATGGGTTGGCCAAGAGCCCTGGAAATTCCAAAGATAACATCTAGTGCCCATAATTATAAATGGATCTCTGGAAATCTAATCTAGATGGGAATATCCTCCAAGATCAAGCTATCAAGGTTAAGACATGTTTTCCACTTTCAAAGGCTAACTATAGATTTATCCATGAACCAAGGACCTCCCATGAGGATCCTTATGTAGTCTTCAAAATGGGTGAAGTTAAGAAAAAATAAATTCTTGGGCATAGAGACAATGTCAATTTGACCTTTTGGTCACCACTTAAGGTTAGCCCACTTGTAGAAAGAGTCTATATTTGGCTTAAAGTTATTGGATTTATCTAGAATAGAGTTCAACATAGACAAGTTAATGTTTTCTATAATAATGCTTGGGACCTTGAGACATACCTCATTTCTAATTCTTGAAAGAACCAAAAAGGAATTTTTTGAGGGTTTTATGAGGGGACACTCATTGACAACCAAATCAACCAATGAAGAAGATCTTTTACCTTTGGTGGGATCAGTTCTTGTTACATAAACCCTAGCTCAATTCTATTGTATTTACCAAAGGATCCTTTGTGTTATTTAATAAAACAAGATCCTCCATTAGAACTATCACCAACAATTTGGGTTGTCAAGTTGCATATCTCATTCTTCCCACCCATCATTAGCATTCAAAATTCTTATAGTAGTCTTCCTACCCATCGCTAGTTTTCAAAAATTTAATCTTCATCTAAAGATTAATAGGGGTGGGTCTGGGTCCATAATGTCCACAAAATGATATGAATCCAAATCAACCCATTTTGATCCACATGTAACACATGGATAATTTCAACCCCTACCTCAAGGTGTCCCCATGGCCACTTCAGAGTGTAGGTGGTGTGCAAATGCTCCATTCCACAAACCACAAGTAAATCAAGGATTGAACCTAAGACCTGGGTTACCTAAATCATTACTCCCATCCACTTAAGCTAACCCTTAGTTCATTTTGATAGATAGAAGTTTAATAATTATTTGGTTAATGAATGTATACCTCATTTTTTGAATTATCTCCACACTTAAGCTTAGTATGGCTATAACATTATTCAAACTTTACATTTATACACCTTAGGTAGCCTAGGAATCTATATACTACCATGAATCCTTTCCCATTTTAATATGTTTCTAATCCATCCCCTTACTTTTCTTGATTATAATATTTTACTACTTTATAATTATGGACCTAGTTAGGGATATTTCATTGTATTGATTTACTAGAGGCTTTGGAACCCTTTCTCTTGAAGTTGCGTTATAGGTGCTCCCATTGTTAGGTTTAGTAAATCTATTGGTCATATCATAATTTCATTAATTATAAATGTTTATACATGATTTAACTTACCTGATTATGAATATTTAGATAGGATTATTACAAGTTAATCCTAGCTCATTGATACATTCTAGTGAACCCAACATGAACTAATTATTGATTTCACCTTTATAGTGAACTATATTGAATAAGTAGATCCAATTTTGTTTCTTTTCTCTACCAATGAACTATTAAAAAATAGATATAGCTCAATCTTTAATTTTCACCTACATAAAACTATATCAAATAATGTAATATAATTTTGTCTCTATTTTTTCCTTGTGAACTATTTCAGCCAGTGCTACACAGTTTTATCTTTAGATATTCTTATTATCTTTTCCACCCAGGAATATCAAAATATTGAATGTATCTATGTTTATCCATCTATCCAAGAAACTATATCTAACAAGATGATATAGTTTCATCTTAGACTAACATTTCCAGTCAACTATATCAATATGATTGACATAGTTTTGTAGTTTCATTTTTATTAATTATCAATGCTATTTCTATTTCTAATCAACTAGATCAATTATAATGATATATATATTCACATCTATAATTTTTTTTTTTAAAATTATTTCCATTCAACTACATTAATTAATCAAACTTAATTATTTATTTTCATTTCTATTTATGTTTAAATTATTTCCAGTTAACTAGATCGATTAGTCTGATTTAGTTCTATATTTACATTTGTAATTCTATTTAAATTATTTAGTTTTATATTTCATTTCATTTTTAGAATACTGCATTAAACTATTCAAATTAGTTCTATAATTAATTTTTCTCTAATAAATTATATCTACCTAATCGATTTAGTTCTATATCTCTATCTATAATCCTATTTTACATAGAATGTATCAATCTAATCGATATAATTATGTATTCTTTGTAAAAATACATAAATTAACACCAATATACTTTTGTTTATTTAATTTTCAATCATAAGAATGAAAAACTTAATTTAATTTTAAAAATATAATCACATTTTTCATTTCAAGTTGACTAACTATTTATTTTAATTCACTGAATGAAATAAATTGGTTTTCAATTTTGATTTTTGAAATTTATTTTCTATTTGTTTGGTTTTCCCTAGAAACCTTGTTCTAACAATTTAGAAAATACTTAGCTAATGTCATGAAGGGTTACATAGTGTTATGTTTAAAATAATTGTATATTATTCATAGACATCATCACATGAGAGGATTTCCTAGATAATCATAGTCATAGTACATATCTAAACACAAATTTTAGTTTCCACATTTTCATGATATATTAAAAATTCCTAGGACTCCATTTTCATTAAGATCTAGGAAACTAACCATCCATTTGATTTTTTGGTTCATTCAAGAGGAGAATATGATTACCCTTGAAACTAAGTTTAGTGGGATATAGACATGGTTATAACTTTGTAGTTAGTGATTTGAAACATTATGTTGACATTATCCAATAAACAAACAAATATTTATGAAAACCTACATTATCAAATAAATCTTGTTGGTACATCTACATTATCTTATTTTAAAAAAATAAATATAATATTATAATTATCTTTCAATTTATTTCTTTCTATTGTATTTTTTATTGTAAACTACATCAGCTAGCATTAATACAATTTTGTGTTGTGTTGTAACTACATGAACCAATGTTGATATATTTACCCATGTTTATAGACTACATCTGTCAACTTTATATAATATCCTATGTATACATACTACATCAACCAATTAAATATAGTCTCCTATGTTTATATCCATAACTATATTGGCCAACTTTATGCATCCTATTTACCTATATCATAACCCTCTACCTATGAAATTATATCGAACAACTCAATACATTTCAATTCCAACATATTTTTATCAAAATTTATCCTCCATATTGTATTGAATATCCTGATTTAATCTCTTTACCATCATTTATAATATTATTAAAAAAATATATATTGACAATATTGACATAATTTATTTTCATTTGCCACATATAACTACATCAAATAACTCGATACAATTTACTTCTAGATTCTAGTTCAGATTTATCATATAAACTAAATTGCACTATTCAATATATATATATATATATATATATATATATATATATATATATATATATATAACATCCTAATTATCAAAAATATAGTGAACTATTTGATATATTTTTAATTCCATGCTTTACTAAGTTGGTTGATATAGTTACTTTTTTTTAGTTTATTTGACTCAATTCAATTTTCACTTCAACTCTCTATCATGCAATATATCTTTGATGATTATTAACCAAAAACCTAATATGATATGATGAATTTACTAACTCCAATATATATTCTTAATATTATTTTAATATTATCAATAACAAAGATAAAATAAATATTCATGTAACTACTAGAATAATAGATTATTATTCACTCTTTACCTCCTAACCTATAAATACTTTGAACTATCCTCCTCACATGCCCATGGTAGAAGATGCAAGTGATTTTTAATACATTACCTAAATGATCCTTTTCATCAATAAAAACCATAAACATAGGGGCAAGGATCCTATGGTCATTATAACCTCATGATGGGACCCCACATAAGATGTCCCCCTTTACCTACACATACCCTTTCGATAGGATTTGGGGAAGTCAATACATGAATTTTTATCCTCCTTCCTATTCTACTATGCGTGATATAACCACTACTATGCTAGGTCTTTCCTATAGTGGGCTTACTCAAGTGCTTATATTACTGCTCATATTAATGTTACCACTAGTGCATCCCAATATACTTTTAGTAGTTAACAAAATATAAATACTAGGCAATTCTTGTTACAATTTATGAATCAAATGAATACCTTTCAAAATAATAATGTTAATCAAATGATGCAAATGCAAAATAAACTTTTTCAATTTTAAATATATCCCTAATAACCTCAATGGGGAGTGAAAAATCTAAATCCTCCTTCCCCACCCCCACAAAGAGATGCACAAGGTAATATTATTCTTCAACACCCAATCCTTAATAAAGTCATCAAGTATACTCAAAATAAACCATTAATACCTTAAATTTAAAATGTGGAAGTTGTAGGTATCACTCATACTATCACTTATAATGGATATACTAATCCTTATTTTCATTTGAAACCTTTTGGTAACCTTGAAAAATATAAAATTAAGCTAAATACCTTCACTAATACCAAATTTATAGCAAAAACCATTTTAGATGATGCCCTAGATTGGTACAATCAACTTAAGTCTCATATTTTATCTAGTTTATAAAACTTATTTAATGCCTTGGTTCATTAATTTTAACCCAATGATCTTCCTAAAAATAGTTTATCCCATTTCATTAACTATAAATAGGTAGAATTTGAAACTATCCAAACTTTCATTAAGTGTTAAAAGGCATTATATAACAATATTTTATAATAATACCTCCCTTTGGTAGTGTTTGAATCATCATAAAGGTCCCTCTCATCATGGTTAGAGATATGTTCATCATTTTAAATTTCCATCTATCCTCTAAAATTTTAGTTGGACGACCTTAGACACATCACATAAGAGCTATTACATCTTCTGCAATTCAGTGTGTCAAAATTTCAAATAATGGTGCTATATATAATATTTTAGGAGACACTATTTTTTTAAATTTTGAACAATTATAAGATCATGGAATTTTTATAATACCTACCCTTGAAATTTCTCCTAGCATCCCCTTTTTTGAATAACAATGATTTAACTATCCCATCAATTATATTCATAGTTACGATAGACACCTTGAATTTGTGGGAAACATACCTCCTAACCTATTAAATTTTGATGATGATGAACCTAATTATATTGATATTAATATCAATACCTTATATCTCCCTCCTAAAATTATATCTCAATTATTCCATTATTTATGACCTCATTCTCACCATAAATATACTAAGGAAATTCCTACCTCAATAATTAGTCCTAAATAATCAATTCCTAATTCTTATTTAGCTGGTAGATTGAATGATTATTTCCATATATAGCTTCATAAACTTGATTATTATGATTTATATACCATAGATGACTCATTATTAATTGGCTATTCTTAAGCCAAAGATGCATACTTTCTTCATTATCGATCTTCTTTCTAACATTTTTATGAGTATATTTTATATATACATAACATTCACTTGGTATATGTAGTTCCTTCTCATTATACTAAACATAACATTATTTATTCTTAAATTTATGTTCATAAAGCTAAGGTGGAATAGGTATCAACCTCTATCCATTCTATTCTAGTCACCTCTGAGCCTCTTAAGAGTACGCTTCCTGATCATGCCATGCCAGGACTTTACCAATTTTCTATATTTATGATCCTTCAAGCAACCTTACAAAAAAAAATTGGATATAACTATAGATCCTACTTATGTGCCTAATAATATAATCATGGATCATGATGATTTACTTTATGAGGACTTTCCCTTGCTAAAATTTGATTCTACACCTAGATGATGGGAAAATGATCCATATTATGAATTTCATAAGATAGATGCTCATTGGGCAAAATATTTTTGAGAATACCACATATTATTAGCACAAAAATAGACTTCAATATCTTTTCCTACCATAGATAGTATACCTACTCACTCTTTTAATCATAAACACACTTATTTTCTTGGCATGACTACACATACTTTAACACATTACTAAAAACTTCAACATTACATTGATTCCTTTCATCCTAAAATAATACAACCCTATAATGATAAGAGATTACAAACTCCTAAGATATATACAGAA
>JARHVA010007479.1:517500-592500 GCA_037957365.1 Torreya grandis | reverse complement strand
ATCTGTAGAATTTTGGAATTATCATGCCTAGGGATAAGGTTTAAAACCTTCCATTTGGCTGCAATTTGTCTTTCAAATTAAGATAGGGGTTTCTCTGCAACACTAATATGAGCTGTTGTAACACTTTCCAAGATGGTCCTAGCAAAGGAGTTAAACACCTAAGAAACATTTCTAGCAGTGTCCCTAAAAATTCTATGATTGCGCTCTTTCCATAAAGTCCAACTTAAACATGGCAGAGCTTGCTTCCATAATTCCTTGATCTAGGGATGTGTGAAGGTTGAGTTCCAACTAATAATTACTTCTTTAAGGTCAGAATTGCAAACCCATTTAATACCAAAGTTGTTAAGAAATGTGCCCCATAAATCTTGGGCAAACTCACAGTGGATAAATAGGTGTGAAATTGATTCCTCTTTTGAACCACACAAAAAACATCTATTTACCAAAGTAAACCCTCTCTTTTGAAGGTTGTCCTGAGTAAGGATTTTGTTATGGGCAGCAACCCACCAAAACAAGTTAATCTTTGGAATAAGTTTATGATTCCAAAACTTTCTCCATACCTCCTTATTTTGAGCTTCAGGATTGACCATATGGTAGGTAGATTTGACAGAGAATGATCCATTCTTATCCAGCCACCATTATTGTTCATCCTCCCGAGGGAAGAGCGGGATTTTGATCTCCTGAACACATTACTGGATCTCCCAAATTCTTAGGAGAAGCTCAGGCCTATGCCCACAGCAATCCAAAAGTTTTTTCCAGCTCCTTATCCCATTTTTTTTTTCCATATAATCACTGACCCTATCTCCAAAGAATTGGGTAGTCAAGTCATCAATTTCTCCATAGTTTCCTTGAGAGATGAGAGCCTTGTCCCTTAACTAGGTATCCTCCCAGAATTTAATTTGCCAGCCATTTCCAAGCTTCCACCTAATTCCCTATTTGATAAGGCTTCTAATTTTTAGCATTTTATTCCATATCAAAACCCCTGGGGTAATCCTGCCTGTTGAAGAAAGTTAGAATCATCAATGCTATGCATGTATTTGGCATACATTGTTTCCCCCCACTCATAACATTATTGAATTTATCACAATACAGTGGTTTTTTCATAAAAATGGTTAGTGTGCATGTGATATTTTCATTAATAAGGACTTCAAGAAGTTTTAAAATTTAAATAATTGATGTGTTGTCACAAAAATTGATAAGCTTGTAACATTTGTATATACAAATTATTGAGCAGTTAAAGTCTTGATTGTTACTTGTTCAAAATTAGATGCACTATCATTGTTTATTACATCACCTTGTAACTTATAAGGTCACATGGTAAGTATTCTAAATCATATGTATTATTATAAGGTTTCTCCACATTTTTTATTGGTTTCATATCATAGTTTTCTTTAGCCACTTATTATGTGATAAGCGATGGCGTGCATTCGTTAGTCACCTAACATGTTGGTGGTAACTATTTGTTTAATTAAAGTGTTTGGCATGGTTGATATTACTATGGTTTAATGTTTCAACACATTCAATATTCCACATCTTTGGAAATTTTAGACATTGTTTACATCATTCAAATTTAATGCAAGGTGGTGGGTTTTTTTTGTGTACATTGTGAATATTGGATTTAATGAATCATCCTTGCCTCAATTAAAGTTTATATTGGTGTAAACGTTAGTAAAAAAATTGTTAGTATGATAATGATTTAGTATTTGGTTTGGATTTTTATTTCTCAGGTTAATTTTAAGCAGAGGATGTCATCCACTACTTTTGTCGACACATCACATCTTTATATTAACTAGTTGTCTTGGCAGTTGCCTCACAATAAAACACATTTTTTTATTTTGTAACCATTTTTACCAGACTAAATTATAATTCAATCTTTGAAAGTCTTGTGATTGAGTAAGAATGAAGGTATTTCATTCATATAAATATTTATGACCTGTACACAGTGGTGTGAGGTATGTAAACTAGTTTGTATTGAAAACTTTCTCTATTATATGCATTTTTTATTTTTTAAAGTCATGGTTTCATAATTATATGTAAAATGTGATTTATTATTCATTATAATACATATAGTTGAATTTATTGAACTCTTCAGGTGCATGCAATAAATAGTAAATACATTTATGAGTTTGACTTGTAGATAAGTTTCTTGTATGCAATGTGTTATCAGAAATAATTTATGGTTTTTGGTCCACATATGTGCATTTTATTTTAAATCTTATAAAACAAGTATTTAGTTTCATATGGCCATCTAGTTGGATTGATTTTATATAGTTTTAAAAGTAGTCTTGGAAGTTTCTTTTTGATTATCAAAGGTGCTTACTTTTTTTTTAATTTTTGTATATTGCTAAGTTCTGATGTAAGATATTTTTCACATAATTGTAGTGTTTATGTTGGTTTCTATATTCCATATTTAAATTGTTTTTTTCAAAAATATTTTGAATATTATTCCTTCATGTCATAAGTTATGATTCTGAACCTTGTATATACATGTATAGTTTTTTATTTTGAATGCTTATAGTCTTCTTTGCATAGATACATTTTTTCAATTAATAAGAGTGGAAAAGTTTGCATTTTATTTTTTCAATCTAATATAATTTGAAATCTACAATATGGATATTGTACAACAAATTTAGTTACAAATGCATAAAATTTTCATGTTATTTGTTTGATTTGGCATAAATATTTAAATTGGTTTAATACAGTTTGCATGAAATATAATTGTTTCCTTTTAGATAACTTAGTATATTTGGGTATTCTAAGTTGTTTAAATTTTATAGAATAAATGAGATCTTGGGGTTTGTGGTGTTGTCTTTCAGCGATTTCCCTACATGACTTTTGATAACAAAAATCAATTTTGTTTTTAATAGCTCAATGAAGTATAGGCAGTGTTATTGATTTTAAAGTTGATATCTTGGTGCATTTTGGTTCTCTTTTTATTTTTATAATAGAATGTGGATAACATATTTAGGGAATAAATGGTGTTTTCTTTGCATGAAATTTATTTAATGGAAATTATTTGAAGAACACCCATATAAAATGCATTCTTGATTGCCTATGTTGGAAACATTTGGTCTGTTAAGTTTTCTAAAATTTATTATGTGGATTATGTGGGTAATACAGTTCAGTGATTCTAATTGCATGTATTTGAAAAGATATATTCAAAATGTTATGATTTTTGTTGTTAAAGTCACTTGATAATTAATTATATTGATTTTTTTTTCAAGATGATATTTTCAGTATGATTATAGTTTTCGGTTGCCTTTAAGATTGGATTTTTTTTAACTATGGAAATTTTCTATTTCTAAAAATCAGGGTTTTGTTTAGGTATGTTGATATAGGGAAATATGTCTAAGTTTTGGCATTATTCAAATTTGGTGTTTTCAATTGAAATAAATGAATGTAAACATAATATAATGAGTATTTGATTATTCTGAAGATGTTTATGATATCAAAAGTGTGATTTTTAATTTTCACTTGAATTTATTTCAAATTTATAATGTTAGGGTGGACCCCATATTCTCATAATTCAGAAAGAAATGTTTGGGTAGAGATAGTTCACAATAAGGTGATAACACTCCTTCACATGGTAGTTATCAAGAGATACATTTTCATGGTTGTAGGGTTTCTAACACTTTCTCCAAGATTTTTCACCATGGAACTCATGTGTCTATATACTTTAATGTGGATGGAAAGTGTATGGTCATACATTTTACAATTTATTGTATAATATCCCATCTTCCTCTGTTAATTTTTATGGTGTATCTCATAGAGGTCCAAAGAGATCCTATTGGATATCTCATCCTTTTAGATGAGGTAATCCAATATAATACTCTCAATGGATCCATACTACCATTGAGTTGGTACCTAATGATCCTCATGTTTACAATCATTTTGAATTATTTTCGGAGATCAATTTGAACCTTACTAATTCAAATCCTCTTTGGCTATGATTACTAGATCCACTTCACCTATACTTGATAAACCTTATTTTAATATCAATATACATGTTGTCAACCCAATGAGTCAGCCTAGGGTGACACATATACTTAATAAATTAAAACTTGATATTGATAATGAATTTGGAGGCACCAACTTAGTTAAATTACCCACTCTACCATTGGAATACACAGAATAATCTTGTTTTTAGTAATGACTCTGATTAATTTATTATATGACTCAGTTGTTCATTTTATTGAGATACTAGTTATAATGTTGTTCTTAGATACTTTTCATACAAACATCATTTTGATAGTATTGTGATGTTGATGACAGGGCAATTTTTAACCTTCTTTTGATCAATTTCAATAGAAAATGAGATCAATATATTAATGTAGCATTTTATATGCTTTACTTTGATATTTGATATATTTGCATAAATTTTAATTTATGGATTATAGTGTTAAGATGTTTAAATCATTATATATTGGCACTAATTGATTATTTATTATATGCATAGTTAAATAATTATCTAAATATTGTTTAAACTAGTCAAAGGCCCCCCACCTATTAGAGATTATAAATTGGCATACATTATTATTTAATCTAATGAACTTATTTTAAGTTCAAGATATAAAGTTGATATATAAAATTTGTAACTTATAAAGTGAATTAATTATAAGTAGTTTAATTATAAAAGTTAATTTAATTTATAAACTAAAACTAACTAAAGTTAATTCTTGATCAAATCATGACTATATCAAAGGAGAGTTATTCTATAAGGAGATTGAAGGAACATAATAGAAGGAGAAACACATATGTATTAAAATATCTTCAAGATTTTAATATTTTCATCTCTCTCTTTTTGTGCAAGCAATCTCTAAGATTGAATAATTATTTACAAATACATCAAATAATGCTTTCTTTGATGGTGAATTAATTTACTTGAATGATGCATGTATATCCAAGTTTCTTGATTTATTCATAGCTAATTATCTGAATATTATCAATTAATAATGTCATTGATGATTACATATATGTAGTGGTATGTGTATAACTTCATGTATTTTACTTGAATAATGATGAATACCTCGCATTTTGTGACTATTTTTTATCTATTGATTGTATATTAACTTTCATTTGAAGATTCTCTTTGTATTTAGAGATATTACATTGGTTTATCAATAAGTTTTACATTTCATAGTCATAATATGATTATTTACTAAAGTATCACACTTATTTTACTTATTTTTTTAGTTTAGATTTTTTTAAATTCGTAGATTTGAGTTATTTTTGTTCTTACTTAGTTGTAGTTAGATTTATTTTCTTGTTTTTCTAGTTTACTAGAATAATCATTTATTACTTTTAGATTCATTTTTTGTTTTATCATTTATTATTGTTTACTTGGTTTATTTTTTTGTTTTCTTTCTTGATAAACATATTAGATTTTTTTAATTTAATATTGTTTCTTGTTATTCTTAGATTTCCATTGTAATTTATTATTTTCATATTATATTTTGTTAATTAATTATTATTTTCATTACTTTATTATATAATTTCATGAAACCCAAAATCAAACTAGGTTTTTTTGAGTTCTAGGGTTGTGAGTGCTAAATTATAATAATCAACCATCTAAACTAAAGGTAGTTCTAATAGTTTCATGAGCTAGAAACTAGGTTGATGCACCATGGAAATGTGATATTCAACTAGAATTGTCTAGACCCACCTTACTCGATAGTCAACATATAACTATTCACATATAATCATGAGAATCATCATGATTCAAGAGGGACACAACACTAACATATTTCTTGTTATATACAATAGATTGTACTATTGATAATCATTATCAATTCCACTATAGCCATTTACATGAGATTGATTAGATACCCAAGGGGTAAAATCTAAATTAGAGCATTACTATTAATGAATAGATTAAAATAAAATTACATCATCATCCTCATACAACTTAGATAAATGTATGTATAACCAAACATTCTCAAGTATTTACAATAATTATATTACCCTTAGTTAGGCAAGGGAGTTACTAGAGACCCATTTTCAATCCATTAGGAAAAAGTTATCTTATATTAAAAGCAACGGTCTCAATTAAATCTTATAAATAAAAATGCCTACTTATAAAACTTGCCACATGTTTGGTGTGTAATGTAAATTATTTAATAGATAATGTAAATCAATTTCATAAAACATTAATCTCGAAAGAAATAAATTTAGTACAACATAGCTTCAAGAAGACCATTAATACCTATCTGATTAGGGACTTATTATTAATCTCATCGTAGTAATTCTAAAGCATTCATAATTAAATCTTGGTAAGCAATTTCACCCTATTATGGAATTTAATATTTTTTTAATCAAAACTATATTGTTTAATATCAAAAAATGAACCCAATTGTAATCTCATGAAGTCTTATTAACTAAATAGGTGTGGCTCATTGACCTCCCATTATTCATCGACTACATCTCCACATTTAATTTATTAAACTAAACATATGATTAAATTTTCCATTCAAATAGATAATTATAATACATCCTTAAATCATTAACTAAACTAATACTTAACATAAATAATTAGTATTTAATATGTAAATTTAGGCTTAATTTCAAAAATTGAGATCACCAAAACTATCTTAATCCCAAGTTGCTATCTTACCGCTATTTTTAGGCTTTTTTCAATGAATGGATTAAAATTGGGGTTTTGGATTAAAATTTCTACCAAAATCATTTAATCAACAACCACATTGCTCAAATGATTTATTCATTTCCCAATAGACATGCATTAACCAAAAAGGGGAACATAAGAAATCATGTATATATTAGCGTAGGTTTTTTTTTTCTCCTATTTATTAATTAGGGAATATTATATATTTGTGCATACATGGAGTTTTCCTACATTCGTGGGATAGGCTAGCTTATGTGGAGATTGTGTGTCATATTTGTGTCATAAGGTGTCATAAGAATGTCATAAGTGACTCATTTGACCGGCTATTCTGGGTATGGGAGTTATTTCTCTATTCTTAGCACCTTGTCACCACCTTTTTTGGAGGAGTCTATTCTTGGGGTGCTTTGACCACCTTTTGTGGAGGATTCTATTAGAGTTGTTGATACCATATCTGGATTCTGGCAACAACTCTGATATGGTATCAGAGCAAACTTGGTAATCTTGTGTCTGGTTATGCTAGTAGTTTATTTTGAAATTCTCACTTTGCTTTCTTAGTTTTAAAAAAAAAAAAATCCGTTGCATTTGAGAGCTTTTGTAGAGTTTTTTTAAAAACTTATGCAAATCCATATGGATATTGTTTAAAATTTTATTTCTGAGTTAGCATTTGCCAAGACATTTTGTCTAGATATGTGGTTTTTTTCAGCAAGGTAGAGGAATTTTGGTTTTGTCATTTTGCAAAACAAAAACTCTGCGTTCTGTTTGCTGCTCTTGGATGCCACCCTTCTCTGCATTCTTTTTGTGTTGACTCCAGCTTGAAGAAATATAGAGGACGCAACCTTCCAGCTTGCTGCTCTAGCTGATCCATGCCACTATGTTCAGGTGCTGCTCAAACCAAGTGTTGCCCAACTAGGCGCAGCCCAGACCAGGCGCTGCCCAGTTTAAGCGCTACCTAGTCCAAGCGCTGCCTTGTTAGTTCAAATGCTGCTGCCATGACTCACCTTGACCTTGCATCGGCTATTTTTATACTTGAAATGACTTCAGGTAGTGTCCAACATCTGTTCCTTGAAAATGGCGCTTCTCTTTTTTGGTTTCCCATGCCTTCTTTAGTGGGCCCACTCTCTCTCCCTATTTTATGGGTAAATCTACCTTTTAAATTACTCTAATTTTAATTCAGTCATTTGTTTTTTGAATTAAAATCAAATTTGAAATTTAGCATTCAAAAAGGCAGTTTAGAGGTTCAATTAAAACTTGTATCTTCGACCTACGAAGACGAAGGGTGAGACCCAGGTTAGAAAGAGGCCAATTCCCCCACACAAAAACCTCATTTGGATTCCTAATTCCATGCCAAATCTAATGAGTGGTTGGAAGGCCACTTTCTCTCCCCATAATAGGCATTTTTTTAATGTTTTAGTGCTTTTTTTTGCAAAAACACTAGTTTACAGGAAAATTATAACTTTAATATCTTGCAAACGGTAGCTCAGTTTTGGGTGCCATTTTTTACAAAAGTGTTTGTAATTCAATTTTCCATAGCGTAGACTTGTTAATTTTCAAAAATGCACTATTTTATAAAGTGCCAAAATTTGGGTCTCTTGGGATGCATTTTCGGCTGAGTCTGACGTCCTGTTTGCTTTAGTCTTGCACTGATTTCTCTAAGACGCATTTTCAGCTGAATTTGATGTATTTTGAGCATGCAATTACATATTTAGGGGGGCCCAATATTTTGGGGTGGGTGTGATTGCCTTTCACAACTTGCTTTCATTCTCCTTTTTGCATAAATTCACAACTTGCAATCAACTAAACTTCACCTAAATTCAGCTAAAAATGGATTATTTTCAACTTAAACCTCTAACACCCTTCAACTATCATGAATGGAAAGTCAAAATGTCAATCATTCTTAGAAGCAAAGGGTTGTATAGGATCACCATGGGTACAGAAGTAGAACCCAACACAAATGCTGAAAAGGTTAAGTGGTACAACCGTAGTGGTGAAGCCTTTGGGTTACTGAGCTTATCTATGTCTCTAAAACTTCTCTTCCACTTATAATCCTCCCAAACTCCTAATGTCATATGGGACACCTTAGAAAATTTGTTTGGGAAGCTTGATGAGATGAGAGGTCATGAGCTCGAAAATGAACTCGTAAGTCTAAGCCCTAGTAACTTTGACACCCTATAGGACTTCTTCACTAAGTTTAAGGCCCTTAGATTGCAATTGAAAGAATGTGGGATAGAGAAGAAAAATGATCAACTCATTCTTTCTATTCTCGCAAAGTTAGGTCCAAGTTATTCAGTCTTTGTCTCCACTTTCCATGCCATAAAAAGTGCCCTTGGCACTACATGGAAAATGCCTTCTTTGGATTCAATCATTGCTGACTTGACTAGGGAGCAAGATAAGCTAATTCAAATGGGCAAAATGAAGTCTACTCAACCCCAAGATTTGATAGATGGAAATGGTAAGGATAAGACTTCAACAAAGGAGAAGAAGAAAAAGAACAAGGACCAGGAGAAGAAAGAAGAAAACACCAATCCTGCCAAAAACAACACTGAGACTTCCTCTTCCAATGCTAAAACTAAGAAGGAGAAGGTTAAGTGTGCCTATTGTAAAAAGACAGGGCATGATGAACACAAATGCATGAAGAAATAAATAGATCACCTTACTCATCTTCTAGAGAAGAACAACATAGGTGTTCCTGAGTCCATCAAGTAGAATTCATCTACCCAAGATTCTACTAAGGCAAAAGGCAAGGGTAAGGAGAAAGAAAATGGCAAGGCCCTTGTAGCAATTGCAGCTTCTACATCATCATGGGTCATTGATTCGGGTGCTTATCACCACATGGGCTCTTCACTAGTTGAGTTTTCATCTTTAGAGCCTTGTAACATGGCTTCAATTAGTTTGGGTGATGACACATCAGTTTTCGTTGCAAGGAGAGGGTCAGTTGAAATGGAAGGAGGAACATTCAATAATGTTCTAAGTGTTCCTTCTCTTTCAACCAATCTCTTATCAGTGTACCAAATCACTCACATTGGTTGGGGCATGAGAGTTGAGTTTTCACCAGATTCAGTGTCTATTAGGGAGTTGCATAGTGATACTATAGTGGCAGTGGGTAGGGCAAATCACCAAGCTAGGTTATACACCTTCTCACATTTTCCAACAGATTCTTCTTCGATATCATTGCTGACTCATTCAGATGGAGTTAGCAAATTATGGCATGAGTGGTTTGGCAACCTTAACTACCATTATCTTGAGCAACTTTGTAAAAATGACATGGTCATTGGCTTGCCTCGTGTCTAATTCTCAAAAGGACTTTGTGAGGGGTGCTCCCTTGGGAAGCATCCCAAACAAAAATTTGACAAAGGCAAAGCTTGGAGGGCTTCACAACCTTTAGAGTTAGTCCATAGTGATGTATTAGGACCCTTTCCCAACCATCTTTCACAAGGGCCAAGTACATCCTCACTTTCATTGATGATTTCTCTAGGTACACTTGGATATATTTTCTCAAACAAAAGTTTGAAGTGTTTGAAAAATTTCTAGACTTCAAGGCTCTTGTTGAGAAATAGAGTGAGAAATCCATCAAGGTTCTTCAAACTGATAATGGAGGGGAGTATGTCAGCATCAGGTTTGAGTAGTTTTTCACCACAGAGGGGATTGATTTGTAGCACACAATCACTTACAGTCCTTCATAGAATAGGGTTACAGAATGCAAAAATAGGTTCTTGAAAGAGATGGGTAGCTGTATGATTCACTCCAAATCCTTAGCACCATAGTACTAGGCCGAAGCCATCAATTGTGCTTGTTACATTCAGAATAGGGTTCCTCACAAAGCTTTGAAAGGGATAACACCCTTTGAAGCTTGGCATAAAAGGAAACTTGATGTTGAGCACCTTAGAGTTTTTAGATCCCTAGCCATGGCCCGCATTATGAAGAAGAAATGCAAAGCTATGGAATGTCAGTCCAAGCCTTACATCTTTGTAGAATATCTGGATGGTATTAATGGATTTCAACTTCTAGATCCTATCACTCATGAGTTGTTCATCAAGAAAAGTGTCCATTTTCAAGAGAGTCCTAGAGACTCAACACTTGACACTTCTTCTCCCTCATTAGATCTACTTCTTCATGACGATTCCTCATCAAATTCAGATCAGCCATAGCAGGTTCTTTAGCCAGAGTCATCTTCTTCTTCTTTGAGTTTAGACAGTGAGGATAGTGATGCAGTGTCATCCACCTCTAGTCAATCAAAGGATGAGGAGTTAGCACCTGACTCACCCACTTTTAGGCCACTTTGGGCAAGACAGACACTTGAGAGTGTTGGCACTTGGGGAAGAGATCCCACATATGACAGACATACTAGGGGGGATTTTTAGAGAGATCCACATGCCTTCTTTGCTACAGTTTTGGATCCATAGACTTTTTGAGAGGCATCAGGAATACTTGAGTGGGATAGTGCTATGGAGGAAGAATATTCTACCTTAATCAAAAATCACACTTGGGATTTGAATTCACTTCTTAAGGGAAGAAAGATGGTTTGATGTAGGTGGATATATCAGACCAAGTTTGCAGTAGATGGGTTGGTTGATAAGTATAAGGTGCAATTGGTCGCCAAAGGTTTTTCACAGGTGGCAGGCATTACTTAGAGACCTTTGCACCCATTGCAAAGATGACTTCTATCCAACTCACCTTATCTATTGCCGCAACACATGGTTGGAATGTGCATCAGATGGATGTGAAGAGTGCCTTTCTTCACGGAGACCTAGAGGAGGAGATCTACATGGAGCAGCCACCAAGATTTGTTCAAGATTCTTCCTTAGTATGTAGACTTAGGAAATCTATCTATGGCCTTAAATAGGCCCCTCAGGCTTGGTATGCCAAGATGGATTCCTTCCTTCTCATAGCGGGTTTCACTAGGTGCCATTCTGATCCCAATGTCTACTTCTTGTGGCAGGATGATTCACTCTTGACTTTGGTTCTATATGTTGATGACCTTTTGATCATTGGGAGTTCTTCATCAGCTATTGCAGTGGTGAAGGCATCTCTCCAGGATAGATTTGACATGACACACTTAGGTTTATTGCACTACTTCCTTGGCATTGAGATCTCATAGTTAGATTTAGGGATTTCTCTTACACAACCTAAGTATGCTCTTGACTTATTGGCTCGATTTCACATGGCTAATTACAAGCCATCTCTGACTCCCTTTCTATTAGGAGTCAAGCTTGAGGCTGATTTTTATTCACCATTGATTGATGCCACTCGGTATCACCAACTTGTTGGTAGCCTCATCTACTTGACTCACACCAGGCCTGACATATCATATTCAGTGGGACTTGTCTCCAAATTCATGTAGGAACCCCATGAGCTGCATTGGAAAGCAGCTAAGAGGATCTTGCATTACAATAGGGTTCACATAGATATGGGATTCATCATAAATTTGGCATAGAGGTTGACTTGGTTGGATATATAGATTCAGACTGGGTTGGCAATTCACAGACTCGCAAGTCCACTTTTGGTTACAATTTCTCTCTAGGTTCAGGTCTTTTCAGTTGGTCTAGCAAGAAGCAGAATGCTATTGCTATATCATCCATAGAGGTAGAGTATAGGGGAGCTATTAATGTAGCTAATGAGGCTATTTGGCTTCAGGGGATTCTTTCTAAGTTTGGCATTCCCATCAGGTAGCCCACCATCATTTATTATGACAACCAGAGTACCATTCAGATTTGTAAGAATTTAGTTCAGCACCAGCGGACCAAGCACATAGAGATTCACATGCATTTCATTCAGGAGCTTATTCATAGTCAGGTCATTAACTTAATATTTTGCTAGTCTTCAGAGTAGGTTGCATACATCTTCACCAAAACTTTCATCGAGAGTAAGTTCATTCATCTACAAGCTCTTCTTGGGGTGCGGTCTACATCTGCAGCAGCATCATCTTCAGGGGGGGCCTTCTAGCCTCTTATTTTATTTTATGTCTCTCTTTTTTTTGGGGGGGGAGTTTTTTCCTTCAGGTTTTCTCTTTTTCTCTATCTTATGGGAGATTGCATTTGTACATGGGTACCTCATCAGGCCTAGTTGCCGAGACCCATTTTTTATTTCCACACTGCCCACTTAAGCTGCGCTTATGGGGGGTATTAGTGTAGGTTTTTTTTCCCCTAGTTATTAATTAGGGAAAATTTATATATTTGTGCATACATGGATTTTTCCTACATTCATGGGATAGGCTAGCTTATGTGGAGATTGTGTGTCATATTTGTGTCATAAGGTGTCATAAGAATGTCATAAGTGACTCCTTTGACCAGCTATTCTAGGTATGGGAGTTATTTCTCTATTCTTAGCACCTTGTCACCACCTTTTTTGGAGGAGTCTATTCTTGGGGTGTTTTGACCACATTTTGTGGAGGAGTCTATTCTTGGGGTGCTTTGACCACCATTTGTGGAGGAGTTACTTACTAGCTCTCCTATATGTATTCTTCATTTTGGCCATTTCATGTTAATAATCAGATTTTGGTTTTCTCCATTTTGTCTTCTGTAATTTATCTTCTTATTTTAAAATTGCTTTAGCATCTTGTGGTGTGCACTTGTTCATCTTGTGTGACCATTTCTCCATTGCACTTGCATTATCCAGATTCTGGCAACAACTCTGATAGTATATGCAATCTAGTTGGAGACTACCATTAGCATTTAATAATAATTTATAAATTTTTAACTGAATTCCACAATTTGTCATTAAATAATGAAGAAAAATTCATAACTAAAACAAAATTATCAAAATAAAAGAATATTTATACCCAATATAATTATAAATTGATGACATAATCATAATTATGCAATGGTTTGATACCCACTAACCATACAACTCAACATTTACTCAATAAGCCATAAAAAATTCAACTTATCAAATAGAAGAAAAAATGAGTGTATTTACACATAAAAATCACATTACCATTACTAAATAGATCCAATTAATACATGATATCATTATACAGCTAAAAATCAACTACCATTATATCTAAAAATTCAATTTTGTCACCACCTGTAGCCAAGTAGGTCAAATAAAAACATTTCAAATTGATCAAAACATGATTTACATCAATGCAAAAATGAACACAAATAAATAAATATATATTCACAACCACAAAATTATAATTATATGCTCATCAAAGTAAAAACTATACACAGTCAAAGGAAAGCATAATAATTCACAAGATCATATTTCTAATAATAAAAGACTGAAATTTGAGTGCATCTACTCTAAAAAAAATTGATAGAAAAAGATACACAATACATAGTAAACAATAATGTTAATTGGATAGAACTCAAATCAATATACCTCTAATCTACATAGAACATTATAACTAAACTAGTTCATAACAATGCTATTATCAATGACACTAAGATATAGAATTAAAAATAGAATAACCTTGGCAATGATGTCATCTAAATTAAACTCTATGTGCCTCCATAAATAAATATCATGAAATACATAAGTTAATATTGTCACTATAAATATCTCTTTTAAAAAATCAATATTAGATGAAAGAGTCAAATGGCCCTAATGATCCCATGCATGAGGTAGGAAAGATTCCTACCTAACCCAAGCATTGGTTTGGGGATACAAAACAAAATATAAAATCCATCCATAAAAAATACAAGAAAAGAAACCAAAATATCAAGAGATATACCATATATAACAAACCAAGGACTCAAACAATAGTGACAAAAGACTTAATTCATTAAAAAAAATGCACAAATAATCCCACATAAAATATTAACTATGTTCATATCTATATGCCATCTATGGGTGAAATGAGATTGAAATACAACCACATGGAAGGAACCAATTTCAAAAGCTCAATGACATGAATTTAGTCAATAACCCACACCTAAATCATGAAAATGGGGAACTTAAAATAATGTACTAGGGTTTCCCCCCGTTCATAAAAAATATATCTAATGACTCATCTACTCAAGCAAATCTTGTTAGATGTAAAATCACTGAGAGGAGGGGGTGAATAAATGAGCCTAGTTATTTCAATTATAATTGCAATCCTTTCAAACTATTTAAACAATTATCATATGTCAACTTGAACATGCAACATTAACAAGATATCTCATTCATTTAATACATACACAAGATCAAACACATAACACATAGTTCTTGAGGGAAACCCTCATGGGGAATAAACCCCACTCTCAATCCTCCAATACAAATGGACTACTATCCTATAAAAAATTACAAACAAGAGACTAGTCAACTCCTTTATACCATCAAACCTTCATCATATCCTCTTGATCAAAGGTCTTTAGTAAAACACTTATTACACAAGGATAAATTTTCCCTAAGGAAGATCAATTCCTTTAGACCTCCTTTTATCAAATCCACCTTATAAGTGATGTCTCCAACACTTGATGATGGATCTCTATTTATCTAACCGCTACACAACTCTCTCTTTATCTCATGTAGGCCTCTCACATAGGCATACCACAATCTCTCTCCTTATTCACTCTAACTATCCTCATATTCACACTCACACATCTTTACATATCCTTAAACTAAAAGAGAACCTTTTGGACATTAGAAATATGATCTAAAGGTCATACACATAGTCCTCAATCTACTCTACTCATTATTTCATCAACTAGGCACTTTACCTCTCCTCACACATAATCAAACCTACAAAATCACTATTATTACATCAAAAATATGACCTATAGGTCATAAACACCATAAAAAACCTACTCTACCTTTCAACCCATTCACTAAGCACACACAACCTTCACCTTGCCTTCACTCACCATATATGCTTTCTCAAAATAACCTCTTGAGCATACTCACTCATTCTGCCTCTTATAGGATTATTAGGTCCAATGACCTATGTGATCACATTCATCACCTTGCTCAAAAAATCCTATCTAATCCTCTTCACTCTATGTTAGTCCTTACTAACCTACACCTTATTTTTCAAAGTTTCTCTCCATTACTCAAATCCACACTTGCACACGCCTTCATATTAGGCATCTATACACACATCTAGAAACCATCATATTTGGTTTCACCATTTATAAAGAAATCAAGAATTAACAAGACCAAAATCTTTTTTTTTTGGCCACAATACATGCCTTCACCCTTAAGGCATCTCACATGGGTCACACTTAAGCACAATCCACTTTCAAATATGCCTATGTCAATTTTAGGTCCTATGAAGACCCATTCAGCTCTTTGAAAGTTCTCAAAGAAAAATAAAACATAATAACAATTTAAAAAATCATGGACCCATTCCACATGATCTATAGGTCCTCCCTAAGTTCCAACAACCATCACAATACCCTTCTACTTAAGCATAAATTGCTCAAACAAAATTATGTGCATACAGTCACCATGAATGAATATATAGTCACCTTATAAACCTTTGTTCATACTAAAAATGATTGGTCAAACCTTAATAATACACATATATCATCCTCATGGAGTATACAAAACTTACCAATATCCAATTTAACATGAGACATCGAAATAGGATCAATACATGCTCAAAAATCCTTCCTAATTTACTTGTAGAACATACATGAAAACATAGTAAAATTTGAACCTTCATAACTATGTACATAATTTAAAATATTCAAATCTATATTTTTAGATGCACCTTGGAGTCATCTACATATTTAGTTTTTACACCATGAGTAAATTTTACATAGATTGAAAGATATAGCCAAAATACATAGTATTGGTTTTTTCCTTTACAAATTCAAATATTCAAATGCAAATAGTCATAGTTGAACCTCAGTCACTTTGCTTGCATCTAATTCTCTCATTGCTCAGATTAAACATGCACCATCAATCTTCTCTAAACTTTAATTCATAGGTACCAATGCTCAAACGTTTGACCTTGAACGTGTTGACCTCATCTCATGTAATTTAGAAACTTTGACCATATGTGTTCCATTGATATCTTTTATGTTGTCCTCATTTTAGCAATGCTAGATGTAGACACCTAAAACTAGCCATTGATAACCTCTAATCAAGATTTTGGCCAATTTCCACATAAAATGCATAATTTGGCGTAAAAACACTAAAACACACAAAATGATGTGAAACTAACATATTCAAGTGCCAATTTTGGCCAGGATATCACTAAATGGGGTAATGCAATTTATGGGGGAGCTAACTTTGATCAATTCATTTTGAGTCAAAATGCTAATTTTGCACCTGGGTGCTCTGAATTACTCTTTCATATCAAATCTTTTACACAAGACTTGTGCCTTTGTTATTTTTTGTTGGCAACATCCTAAATGGGAATACACATCTAACATGGACTTCCAATTCTAATCCAGTCAAATTTAGGACTAATAACAAGGCATTTTGATCAATTTGGGTAATTTTTTCATAATGTAATTAATCATGTTTAAGATCCAATTAACCCAAATCAAGGCCTAATCAAGAATTCCATGGAAACTTGCTGAATACTTATTTTTGGAAATGAATATTGAATATTTGCATCATCAAGTGACCTCATTTCTTGGGAAGACATCCTTAGGCCATAAATTCCAAAAATATCAAGATTCATGCCTCACATGCCTCATCAATGCCTTTCATGATGCCCTTTACGCCTCTTAATTTCCCCTTCTTCCAATGACATGATGAGGACAATTACAAACTAAATTTCAAAAATTAAATTATTCCTCAACCACATATCTCAATCTTGAGATGGACGGTTGAGTTTAATTCTAAAAAAATCCAAAAATCTATAAATAGGAGGCCTCAAAACATCATTAATAAGCTTAATTTATGCAAACTTACAATGCAAGATTGGTTCTAAAATCTTCAAGAAATAAGTGTTACCATGCCAAATTGATTCTAAGCCAAGCCAAGCCAAAGCCAAAGGTGCCAAGGAGAGATGGAGGTAGCCAAGCTTCCATTGCTAAGGACTTCATGAGCACAAGCCAAGTAAGCCACCATTATAAATTCATTTGGAGCATCCAAGGAAGGTGAAAGGAATTCTTGTGTTTTCATTCCCTGATTTTTAGTTATGCTTGTCATTTGATTTTGTTAACTAAGCTCTCCCTAGTGTCTAGGCCTAGAGATGTTATTTTATTAGTGTGTTTATTTCACTTTGTTTTCATTTTGGACCTAACACCATACTAACCATCCTCTCTTGAGTCAAATTCTTAGATCACATAATGGTACACTTGGTGGGACTAGACACATCCTACACATGAAGGAGATCCTTTTGTAATTTTAAAATATTTATTTGAGCCTTTAAAACTCTTAAAAATTGATTTTATAACTTTATTTTATGGTTTTGTTTGCCATGGTTTTTACACAGTAACTAACATTGGTAAAAAGATTGACATTGGTTATTGACTTAACCGACAACAGTCAATAGAATTGATATTGGTCAGATCTCAATTGGTTGTAACCAACATCAGTGGTATTGACTGACATCGATCACTTTGTTTTTCCAAAAACACAAACCTGAGACCTACTTTTTCAAAGTTTGTTGTTTTAAACTCAAAAGGGATTTAAAGCTAAGGGACATGCTAATAATTTTTCTATAGGACCAAGTGGGATATTTTCTCAAAACATGTTTAAATCATTTTTTCATGCTTAAAATTTGATTAGGAACCTTGTTTTGGTGTTTAACAAAGAATTTAGGTGTTTTTGGTGAATGATTTTAAAAGTTTGCAACTAAGACCAAGGGGTCAAATGAATGCCACCAAACATTTCATTTGGGTTTAAAATTGAACACACTTGTCAATTCTTGTTTACAATAGTTGTTTAGTTGGATTTTGTTTGGAAAAAAGAGAAATGTTGCATGTATGCTCTTCCCTTTGTCCCCTATAGGGAACCCTTGGAATCAAAATCATCATTCCTATTACAAAGTAGCCTAGTCCAAGGCTTAGAAATAAAGTCATCTAAATAACTCCCCAAAAACTCGTCAAAGTTTGGGTGACCTTGAAAGTGACCCTAAAGTCTTTTTACTTTCACGCTTTATTTATTTATGCATCTTGGTTTATGAGGGGGACTTCATCACCTCTCATAAGTTCTTTAGGGAAGCTTTGACCCAGGGTTTCATCTCCTGACATTGACTTCATTTGACACTTTTATATTTTCACATGAGATGTAGTGGCACTTTTGACATTGTACTACATTGAGCGAACAATAGGATGTAGTGGTTGAAAAAAGGACTAGACCATTTTACAATAAGATGAGTGATACAAACCCAAAATCCATGATTTTATTTTTCATTATTTGACAAGAAATTCATTTTTAAATTGGTTCCCCTAGATCATTTAGAAACTTTTTATATTTTAGACAAATCCCCACTTGCTATAGAAGTATTGTTGGTGCAAGGTGTACCTCAAGGTCCATGTCATAGTACTGTAATTTGAGAGAAGCGGGGTGTAAAAACCCTACTATATAATGCACATTTAATTTTTTATTAACACTTAAAATCCTCTCAAATGACATATATTGATGGAATCCAACAATATCAAGCAACCTTGTTAGTTTAAGATATAAGGGTGATTAATTAGTTGGTCTTGTTCTAGTTTAAAGTCGTGTTTGGAGTTAAAATTTGGTGTAAACAAAAAATCCTAAACCAAACACATAGTCCAAATTTTCCTTTGAAAAAAGAGGCATTATGCTTCTTGCATAATATCATCCATTTGCCTTGTTCAAAAGTTCATCAAAATCTTGACAGTCATATCATCCACTTTGGCACAGTTATGCTACCCAATTGAGTCTTGACCTTTACCAAAGTTCTTTAAGTCCTTTGCTTATAATTTAAATTCAAACTTATACCTTTAAAAGTTTATAGGGTTGATGTGATAAGTGGGTTTACCATTTGCACTAAACTTGAGGAAACTTAGTTTTAATTTCTAATTTAGGTTGAAGGTTGTTTAAGACTCATAATCATTATCATCACTTGATAGACTTAAGCAATTTTGTGTTAAACACTTGCACTTTAACTCTATATACCACTGCATTTTGAGTTAAGAAAAGTAGTTTTATACTATCAGAATTATAGGAAAGCACCTTTACCTTAGAATTTTTTTGAAGAAAACCTTTTTGATGTATCTTTTGAGTAGTATATCATTGTTACGCTGCCAAAATTTTAAATATTATTTCATATACCTTCTTGCATAGAGTTCCAAATTTATTCTTATGTTTTTAGAACAATCCAAGTCTACTTTTGTGATCTTTTGTCTAAAATAGTTATACTGATCACCTTTGTCTAGCTTGTTTGTCAACAAAACCAATTTTTTTACCATTTTTTGTGAAGAAAGTAAACTATTTCTAAATTGCCTTTTGTTTCATACCTTATACCTAGTTGATCAAGTTCATGATCAAGAATTGAATGCCTAGTGTTTGTTAGAAGTGTTTCAAATCTATTAGATTAAAACTTGCATCTATTTTCAAAGTCTAGCTTTTGATGTTGTTTGGCCAAGAGTCCTAGCACATGCCTTGATTGAGCCTAGCTTTAGATGCCACATTTGGCCAAAATACCTAGCAACTTTTAAATTCCTAGATTAGACTATCTTGAAACACTTTGACCTTATATTTTGGCATTTTGATTTTTGGTCCATTTACTTTCTTACCTTTATGTGAATAGTGAAACATTAGATACTTCACTCTAGCTTGTTTCCTCAGTAAATTTTTCATAAACCTTTTGATCTTGTTGACAAATCTAGACCAAGTTAAAGGCATAATTTGTTTTAGATTCTATCCTTTTTAGAGTTTCTATAACTCTTTGAACTTTTATCTTAAAGCATTGACTATGGATCCCAACATGTATTCATACACTCGTAGTGGACTCATGTACAATCCAAGGATTAGTAATGTAGTTGCATAGGAAGAAATGGTTCAAGACCCCTATGCAGATAACATTACTTATGAGATGGATTCTTATCCCTCTTATAATACTCAATTAGGGGCACAAAGCCAAGGTCTATTGGCTAACTATTTGGTTAACACACCACCTTACACAGAATAGGACCAAGAAAAAACCATGTAATACGTAACTACAATACCCATGGTGGATGAGCCAATACTTCAATAGCCATATTCTATTAATTCAAATTTCATGTATGAACCATTTTTGTTTGAGTGACATTTGTTAGAGAACAAATATTAGATTTTGGCTAGGGCCATTGAGGTAGGGGCTAAGTTTCTAGTAGATTTTCCCCATGAAAATTTACCAAGTTTAGTAAGAATGTCCCACAATATCATTTATGACCAATAGGCTTCTTCTAGAAATCCTATGGATTTATTCCAAACAACGTACCAAGACCCCAATATATCCAATCAAGGCAAAAACATCATGGAAGATCACTTTAACCAAATATAAACAACATACCAAACCTACCTAAATTTAGCACATGATTTCAATTAGATGAACATGATAAGTAAGCCCCTCATTGACCTAGTACATTCAATAAGAGTGTTGATGGAATTAATTGGACAAGAGAATCCAAGTTCTGACCCATTTGTATAAACCACTTCAATAAATAACTTGATACATATGCCAGATATTGAAGAAGTGTCTTCAGCCTCTACACAGAATAATGAGCCAAATGTAGTAGACAATGTGTAAACAATGTCCAATCTTGATCAAAGTGGTACTCAACCAACTACTTCCTCAAGTATACAACCTACATGATTAGATAATCAAATAATGGCTAATATCACACCTCAATGATATAATATGATGAATCCTACTCCTCCTCAATAGGTAGCGAGTAGTATCCCATAATAGCAGACATAATCTAGTGTATCAATACAACAAAGGATGAATACATTACCACCTCAATTAGGGGAAACTAATGTTCTTCCTCACCAGGTAATGAAAAATGTACCTCTTTAGCCATAAAATAATATGCTAGTATAAAACCAAGAAATGAATAGTCAGTAATGTGCAAATATTGGTTAGTGACAGATTCCAAATCTAAAATCTATTTTCACTTCTTCACAAGGATTCATGTAACAAGGAGGTCCCCATGTTTCTCAGGTACCTACTAGATAACCATTAGTTCAAAATGTGCCATAAATCTAGAGACAAGGTCTTGGTCCACAAGTTCCCACTCAATAGTAAGGTTTGATTAGTCGACATCATGTCCTTTTTCAACCACAACAGGCAAAATATAATTATATCCCTCCATCCCAACCACAAAACCCCTTGGTCAAACCTTTATTGCCAACCCAAACTAAAATATCATGTATCCAAATGTGCAATTTCAAGGGCATCTTAATCCACATATGCATATTCCTGGTCCATTCCACAACCAAGCCAATATACCTCAACAAGTGCCACCATCATACCCTAGTCAAAGTGTCCCACTTGTGACCTCTTAACCATTTACCCAAACCAACATTCTCCCTCAAACCAATATCCCTTCTAGTTTCCTCTCCCAAGAATTGAAACAAATGAAGGATGCAATTGTTGCTATTCAATCAGGGAAGCAAACTAAGAAGTTCAAATTAGATGATGTATGTTCCTATCTATTTAATATAGAGTAATAGATACCATTTCCTCTAAGATATGAACCACCAAAATTTGATCAATACAAAGGGAAGGGTGATCCTTGTTAGGTGAATATTTTTCCACCAGTTGACTAACAACAAAATAGGTGCATCAACCATATCATAAGGAGATTTATACAAAAAAATAGATGTGGTGACCACAACCAGATTGAGACAAATCTCTCCTCTCAGCAAGGGGAGGTTCCCTAAAATTACTATATACTAACATAAACTAAAAATACACTTAGGGGTGAAATCATACAATCTATCTCTCTTTTTTTAGAGATGATGTTTATAGAATAAAAGATAATTTTAGTGTAATTATTGAAGGCACTTCTCTTCTTTTAGAAGTGATATTCAGCCAGCAACATGATTCTTCCTAGGTAGTAATAGAAACCACAAGAAGCCTACAAAATCACAAAGTCTTCCATTGTTCCTCCCACTAATTATGACAAAGGAACATAGTAGTTTGAAGTGTATCCCAAATTCTCCACTTCAACTATAACAGAGTAAAAGGATTATGAAGGATAAAGAGAGATCAAAGTCTCTCTAGTATCCTTTACACAAAATACAGACTAAAGACAATTATGGCAGCACAAAATCTCCCACAATCAACTTCAAGACATCTTCCATCTTATTTGTACTTGTTCTAATTGTTTGATTAAATGGACAAGACTATATTTATGAAACTGGCATAAGAATAATTTCCTAAATGACACAAGCTTATTCCAACACAACGTCTGAAAGGTCACTTGCTTTCTTATTTATTTAACAAAATATGATTAACAATTTGAGCTCAAAGTCTTAGGAATGCCTTTCAATTTGGGCAAAGCTTCACTTATAATAATAGAGAGATCTCCTTTCTACAAAATGAGAGATTACAATATATAGCATCACAAGAAAGACTTGGGTGTTTGTTTTCATGAAAATAACCAATGCTGAATTGAATACATTAAATATCTATGAAAGGGCCATGCTGGAATAAGTCATCAGCCTTGACTTTGGAATTCTAAATCATCTTGAATGTCTCCTCCTAAGCATGGGTTGTCTGGTCTTCTTTATGATGCTTACACAGCTATCCATTCACCTTTACTTAATACAAAAAAATATGTTGCACCTTTGAATGTTTGCACTCTCTGATGTCCACTTGGTGGACTATTCCACCTATTGGAATAACTCTCCTATAGATATTTCTAGATTTATTATAGTTTTTCTCTCCTTTCTTACCACGTTTTGTCTCTTCTTGGTGATTTGAGCTCTCGAGGCTATCTTCTCATTTTATACTAGCTCTTTCAGATCCTTTCTAAGTTGGTCACTAAGTTTGTTCTCAGGTCTTTTGAAAACTAATGGTTATTCCATCACCCTAAAATTGACATCTATGGGGATGTCACTGGTCACTTTTAGCCTCTTTTAACTTTGAACCTTGAACTCTTTTATTTCAAAGGTTTAATGGTTCAGTGATTGAATGTTTTGTAAAGGGCCGCATTCACTCTCTTTTTCTTCTTCAATTGAACCATTTGGTTGAAATTCTTTTTGGAATCTTCTAATTCCTTCATAAGCTTGAAGCTTCCCTTTCTAACTTTTAACTCTTTGAACCATTTGAACCTTTGAACCTTTTCAGTTCAAGGTTCAATGGTTCAATCTTAACTCTTTGAATCCTTTTATTCTCTAAGTTCATCGAATTCATCGAAATCATTGAAACTTTGAACCATTTTAGTTCAAGTTTCAATGGTTCAATCTTAACTCTTCAAATCCTTCTTTTCTTTAAGTCTGTTGAAGCCATTGAACCTTTGAACTCGTTGAACCTCTGAACCTTATGAAGGCGGGGTTCAATAGTTTAATTGTTCAAAGTGGTTCATTCTAATTGTTTGAATCCCATCATTAAGTATTTTGATTGAACTTAGGTGTTGAACCATCCTCAAAACACTAAGGAAAAGCCTTAAGTGTTTTGAACTTCCTTTGAAGAAAGTTCGAATGTTGAACCTACAACTTCTTTAGCTGAAAAGGCTTGAATATTTGAAAAACTTAACTGCTCAAAACATTTTTGAGAAAGAAAAGAGAGAGTTTTGGTTTGTAAGACCAAAATGGTCAGTATCTTGTCCACAAAATCAAGTGATGGATTTTGGGAATAACAGCTGGCTCCAGTTGGGGAACTTCTATCGATTGAAATTTTGAAACAGTTAAAGGGAGTAGAAACCATAATCTCAGTGCTTTCATTTATGCCATTGGGATATGGAGTCATGCTACCCAAAAATAAAGGTTCCAAAAAACAAATGAACAACACAAAATAGAAGAAAGACTATACATATATACAAATAGACTTATCTGATACTTCAAGGATTGAAGTGCTTCAGATGCTACCCACTGTGAGGTAGAATAAATGGTGTTCCATCTTGATATCTCAACAAGAAACTATTTTAACCATTTAAATGATGAATGGAAAATGGGCCTCTCCATAAGGAATCCAATTTTCCATGCATTCCTTTTGGTTCTCTCCTCTTGTCCACAACAAGACTTGATCTCCAATCTAAAAATCATGGATCCTTTCTTTCTGGTCAAAGAGTCTACCAAATTTTGATGTGCAACAATTCTATCCACCACCATAGTTCATTGCTCATTTAGTTCAGTCAAGCACATGATCCTTTTGTCGATAAAACTTTCAAAAGTTGAATCTTCCACTACCTTTGCTAACTTTAATGCTGGTAATTCCAGGGTGATTGGTATCTCTGCATTGAGACCATATATAAGTTGGAATGGGGACATACCAATTGCCCTCTTGGGTGTAATTATGTCTGTCCATAAAGTGTCAAGCAATGCTTTATGCCAAGTTCTTTGATTGTCATCAAATAGCTTCCTGATAATGGTCACCAAGTTCTTATTGCTTGATTCTACTTGACCATTTCCTTGTGGATAATAGTCAGAATAGTGGGAGAGGATAATCCCATAATAGTAGTAGAACTGGGTGATCTCATGAGAAGAGAAATAGGCTACATTTTCTATTACAATCTTGGTTGGGACCAAACCTGGAAATGATGTTTTCCTTGAGGAAATTACATGCTAATTCTAAAGTAGCATGCTTGATTGGAATGGCTTCCACCCACTTGGAAAAGTAGTCTATGACTGTGAAGACATAATCATGTTCAACACTTAAGGATGGATTTACAGTGCTAATGAAATCAATTCCCCATTGTTGAAATGGCTCTTCTATCACCACAGACTTGAGAGGTAATGTAGCCAACTTGGGTTTGTCAATAAACTATTAACACAACTCACATCGACGCACCTAAGCATATGAATCTTGAAATAGAGTAGGCCAATAGTACCTGGCTCATAGAATCTTATGGGTAGTCATAGGCACAAAAAATGTCCTCGACAAGCCAAATTGTGGAAGGAATCCAAAATTTTGTTCTGATGCACTTTATCCAGACAGTGAAGGAATACCCTATCAAGGTTCCTCTTATATAGACCATTATCCCATAGGACAAAATTGGTAGCTTTCAACTTAACAGTCCTCTTTTATTTATGAGATAGGTGAGCAGGACACTCACCATAGGTAAAGAAATGAGCAATATTCAAATACCACTCATTCATAGTGGTGATAAAGAGAACTGTTGGCATGTCTTCAACTTCTATTTCTTCATACTCTACCTCTCCTGGTATGTTATCAACAATTAATTGACAGAGGCCCCTTCTCTGCACAAGTTTTGTTGGTTTGATAACAAGATCAAACTCCTAGATTTTGGCAATCCAATTTCCCCTTTTGGTTCCAAAATCTTGTTGAGTTAGAATGGACTTGACTGTTGTGTCAAAAACTAGAGAAATAGTGTGTGAGTTCAAGATGTAAAAATGGAAGTGTTTTGCTAATTTTACCACATCATAAGCATGCTTCTCCATGTTTGAATACTTTAGCTCGTGAAATTTGAGAGGACAACTCATTAAAGATATGGGAGATTCCACACTTTCCTTATTCTACTGAACCAAGATGGCTGAAAGTGTATGTTTAGAAGCATAGCTAACATCACAAAGTCTTTGGTGTAATTAGGACAAACCAAGATTGGGGCATGGGTGATAGCTTCCTTGATGTCTTGAAATGCTGATTTTCCTTCTTCAGTCTAGTTGAAAGTGACTTTGCCCTTCATCATATTGACAATGTGGCAAGTTTTCTTTGTGAATTCAAGAATGAAGCTTCACAAAAAATTTAACTTTCTAAAGAAAGAGTGGACTATGGTCTTACTGGTAGGAAGAGCAAGCTCTCGAATGGATTTGATCCTTTATGGGTCGATCTTTATGCCTTCTCAGGATACGGTGTGACCGAGAAGTTTACCTTCTATAACCCCAAAAATCAACTTCTCAGGGTTAAGAGAAATACCATTCTACCTACATCACTCCATAACTTGTTGTAGATGATGCACATGATCAGGATGATGCTTAGAAAAGGCTATCAAATCATCAATGTATACCACAATGAACTTCCCCATTTCATTTTTGAAAGCAAGATCCATCACTCTTTAGAAAGTGGTGCTAGCATTGATCAAGCCAAAAGTCATTTTATGATATGCAAAAGTGCCCCAAGGTGTTATGAAGGTGGTCTTATATTGGTATGCTTTACCAAACTCCACTTGATTATATCTCAAAAAACCATCTAGCATTGATAACATCTCAGTGCTAGTCACTGTCTGTAGCAGCTAATCCATGATGGGCAAGGGATAGTTGTCTTTTAAAGATGATTGATTTAGATTTCTAAAATCAACACACAGGCAAATTTATCCATTCTTCTTTCTCATAGGGACTATGTTCACAATCTAGGTGGAATGATGGATTGGGAAAATAATTCTTGCATTCAACATTTTTTGTATCTTAGAAAGAATCGTGCCTAATATCCTAGGGTTGTACTACCTTTGTTTCTACTTGTGAGGCAATGATCCAACCTTGAGAGGAATTTTGTGTTGGATTTCTTCAGGTCTGAGAGATTTTAGATCATCATAAGAGTATGCCAAAACATCAATGTAATGGTGAAGCAGAGTGATAAATTTGAGTTTTTCATTAGGGGTATAACAATTCCCAATGTTGGCCATTTTTGAATTGTCTTTTGTACTCAAACTGATTTGATCAAAATCCTTAGAGGATTTTGAATCTATTTGTTGTTCCTTGATAAACCTATCATGATTGTCAAAAAGTTTTTTAAGAAAAACTAATCCTTTGGGAATTTTATTCCCTTTGAGCTGAAGGAACTCTTCATCAACTTTTGAATTTATTTTGGGCACTGATTCCCATGGTGGAGATTCACTACCTTAAAATTGAAGCTTCTCAAATCTATCTATCTATTCTATAAAAGTAATGATTTGGTTGTCACCATTGAACACCTATCAATGGTTGACATTATCAGGTACACTTGGTCAAAAGACCAACTCGATAGTGTACCTATCTTCTTTGAAATATTGGTGAGGGACCAAGAGAGTTGTAGAGATGGCCAATGAATCTACATGACTATTGAATTCTCCGGGCATGGTAGAAATATTGAAAGCATCAAAGTTTCAATGTAGTCTCACAATATATTGCAATAGTGTGGCAATATTTCATTCTTGGTTTGATATAGGTTTCTTATCTGACAAACCACCAGCTCAGCATCTCCTTTGGCATGAAGGAGTTTAACACCTTTATCTTGAGCAGCCTTTAATTCAAGTAGTACTGATTCATACTCAACAATGTTGTTAGTATTGCTGAACTAAAATTTATATGCATAGGGGAAAATATCTCCTTGAGGAGATATTAAAACAACTCTAGCTCTAGAACTGGTAGAAAAATTGCTGCCATTGAATTCCAGAATCCAAACATCATTAGAATCTAATCTTCTTTCAAATTTTTCTTCATCAGGAAGGGAAGATCCTTTCTCATGTGTATTGTGCCCTACCAATTCTTATGATGTCTTATCTGAATTTTTTGGATTGTCACTTAGTAAGATTTCATCTATTGAAATAGGAACATCTTTAGTAGACAAAAATTAATTACCCATTCCTAAAGACTCAAACATAATTTGAGCTTTAGGGGACAAAGTTTGAGTGACAATGTACTTTTCCTCCTTCTCAAGAAGTAGCCTTTGCATGATTCCCTTGATAGGAATCCTTGCCTCAGATAAGTTCATGCTCAATTCTCCACCAAGGTCCTTGCAAAAAAAATTCCCAAGAAGAATGTCATAGGAGGCTGGGACATCAACCACTAGGACTGTCATTTTAATTATTTTATCTAGAAAGGCCACAAATGCAAATTAGGCATTTTTTATTTGTCCTAGTAGAGGCACTTGTTTGTTTTTCATGGAGAAACATCTCCCAAAGGTCTTAGTCAGTGTGAGACCAAGAGATTCTACCACTTTGATGGGCATGACATTGTCAGAGGCACCAGAATCTATAATGTAATTGTTTAGCTGATGACCGTTTATCAGTAGGGAGATATAAAATGGTTCTATCTTTCTAGGGGAAGCTGGAGGAGTAATCACAAGATTATTTTAGGTAGGTGTGTTCTTTGTGGGAATAAGAGTTACTTTCAAAATTTCTTGTCCTACAGGGATAGTTTTATTCTTGACATATTGAACTAACCTATCCAACTACTCTAGGTTGGATTGCAATAATTCAAACTCAAACATTTGAATTTTGGTCTTCTTAGCATGGTCAATTATATCAAATGACTGAAATGAATTTGAAATAGAGAAGGGTAGTCCATCAATCTAGTTTTTTTGGGGTGTAGGACTGATCTATGAATTTGAAGCAGAAGGTGAATGAATATTTGAGGTACTTACTTTTTTAGTGATCATCAGGTCCTTTGATTGGAAAGGTAGTGAAGTTCCTCATTTAGAAATTGAAATTGTTGGTTGAGATTATTTCCCTATTTTTCCTTTATCTACTTATTGAGTTGACTGGTCTTGAGACCTAATAAATATAATGTATGATCCATCAAATGCTTCTCCTTTACTTCTGGGTTCACTTGGTAATTCAAGAAACCAATGTTGGAGTTACCAGCTGATTCTTCTTAGTTTTTTGCAAAGAGATCAATGTCATCTTCTTGGTTCAACTCAATTTGGAAAGAAAAATTAGATTCAATTTCAAGATAACCAACTATTGAGTTAGCTAGTGTTGATTCAATAACAAGCTTCCCTAGTGGAGGAGGAAGGCAATTTGTTTGCCCTTGATTTATGGCAGCATTGCCTTGATACGACTAGTTGGGAAATATCTTCCTTGGTATATCCTAATAAGAAGGAGGAATAGACATCCCTTATGCCATTTGATTTTTTATAGCTAGCACTTTATTTGCTATATTTTTTACCATAGGATCAGTGGTGCCTATAGAAGAATATTTAGAAGATGAAGAAGATTTACTTCTGTTAGGATCTCTTCTTATATTTCTTGACAAGATAGGATCATCTTCAACCTCAGTGGCCAAAATTTGAGTTGTAGCAAGATCTATGTGGCTAGCCTACCTCAAAAATAAACTCACTTTAAGAAGCTAAGAATTGATGAAGAAGCATTTAAGATTCTCAGGCATCGGCTGAGCAATTGTAGGAATCTTGTTCCTCAGCTTTTCAAATTTAGAAATGAAGTCTCTCATGGGTTCATGAGGCTCCTTCTTCATTTGTGTAAACTGGGCTAACATGGCATGTGCATCTTCTATAGATTTGAACTTGGCCTCAAATTTGGCCTTGAGAGTGTTTCAATTAGTTATTGTTTGTGTTTATAGATGATAAAACTAGTCTACAACATCACCTTGCAATGTTTCCACAAACAATCTGACTGTAATGTATTCATATTCAATGCCTATCACACCACATGCTGTGCAAAAGGCTACAATATGTTCATTAAGATGAACCTTTCCATCACAATAGAACTTGGGAAAATTCTTTCTTGATCTATGGGGTAGTTCATGTAGAGGTGGGGTTAGATTTAGAGGACCAAAAGTATTACCCCAAGGGCCTTGAGCTGCCATGATGTGGCTATTGAAGGGAGGGATAATAAATCTCTATGGGATATGTATAGACAAATCTCTACTAGTAGAGAAAAAAGAAGTGTTGCCTAGTATTAGGGACCTGATGTTTGTAGGAGGAAAATTCTTGGTTCACTAAAGGCGAGATGGTGAAGGAAAAAGATCAAAATTACTTAGTTGCACTAACTCAAATATAGGGTCAACAATACCTTGAGCTCTCTGGCTTCACATGTACGATGGATCTACCAGAGAGTAAAATGAAAATGAAAATGAACTAGAACTACTTTAATTTTAAGCTTGAGTCTTCAAACTGTATGTTCTTCCCTAGCAGAGTTGCCAAAATTTATTGGCATGGAGTTGTCTGTGTTCTAATCCCAACAGATATGAAATGCTAATAGAAAAGAATTAAATATTTCATTCTTCCCAAATAGAGTCACCAAGATTTTTGGGTGAATATTTTATCACCAACTAACTGATGGAAAAATAGGTGCATCAATCATAACATAAGGAGATTTATATAGCAAAATAGATGTGGTGACCACAACCAGATTGAGACAAATCTCTCCTCTTAGCAAGGGGAGGTTCCTTAAAATTACTATATACTAACATAAACTAAAAATACACTTAGGGTTGAAATCATACCATCTATCTCTCTTTTTTTAGAGATGATGTTCATAGAAAAGAGGAGAATTTTGGTGTAATTACTGAAGGCACTTCTCTTCTTTTAAAAGTGATATTCAACCAATAACAGGATTATTCCTAGGTAGTAACAGAAACCACAAGAAACCTACAAAATACCAAAGTCTTTTGTTGTTCCTCCCACTGATTAGGACAAAGGAACACAATAGTTTGAAGTGTAGCCCAAAGTCTCCACTTCAACTACAATAGAGTAAAATGATTATGAAGGATAAAGAGAGCTCAAAGTCTCTCTAGTATCCTTTACACAAAATACAGACTGAAGATAATTATGATAGCACAAAGTCTCCCATAGTCAACTTCAAGACATCTTCCATCTTATTTCCACTTGTTCTACTTGTTTGATTAAATAGACAATACTGTATTTAGGAAACTAACATAAGAACAATTTCCTAAATGACACAAGCTTATTCCAACACAAAGCCTGAAAGGTCACTTGCTTTCTCATTCATTTAACAAAATATGGTTAATATTCTAAGCTCAAAGTCTTAGGAATGCCTTTCAATTTGGGTAGATATTTGTTTCTAATAATAGAGAGATATCCCTTCTACAAAATGAGAGATTACAATATATAGCATCACAAGAAAGACTTGGGCACTTATTTTCATGAAAATGACCCATGATAAATTGAATGCATTGAGTATCTATGAAAGGGCCATGCTGAAATAGGTCATTGGCCTTGAATTTGGTGTTATGAATCATCTCAAATGTCTCCTTCTAAGCATGGGTTGTTTGGTCTTCTTTATGACACTTACACGGCTATCCATTCACCTTTACTTAATGCAAAAAAATAGGCTACACCTTTGAATGTTCACGCTCTCTGATGTCCACCTGGTGGACTATTCCACCTACTAAAATAATTCTCCTAAAGATATTTCTAGATTTCTTGTAGTTTTTATCTCTTTCCTTGCCATGTTTTGTCTCTTCTTGGTGATCTAAGCTCTCATGGCTATCTTCTCATTTTTTGTTGGCTCTTTCGGCTCCTTTTTAGGCTGGTCACTAAGTTTATTCTCAGGTCTTTTGAAAACCAATGGTTATTCCATCACCCTAAAATTGATGTCCATGGGGACATCAATAGTTGCTTTGAACCTTAAACCTTGAACTCTTTTGGTTCAAAGGTTCAATGGTTCGGTGATTGAATGTTTTGTAAAGGCCCACATTTGCTCTCTTTTTCTTCTTCGGTTGGACCATTTCTTTAAACCATTTAGTTGAACCATTTGGTTGAACTTATTTCTAGAATCTTCTACTTCCTTCATTCGCTTGAAGCTTCCCTTTGGAACTTTGAACTCTTTGAACCATTTTAACCTTTGAACCTTTTCGGTTCAAGGTTTAATGGTTCAATCTTAACTCTTCGAATCCTTTTATTCTCTAAGTCCATCAAACTCATTGAACTCATTGAACCTTTGAACCATTTTAGTTGAAGGTTCAATAGTTCAATGGTTCAATCTTAACTCTTCTAATTCTTATTTTCTTTAAGTCTGCCGAAGCCATTGAACCTTTGAACTCGTTGAACCTCTAAACCTTGCAAAGGTGGGGTTCAATGGTTTAATGGTTCAAAGTGGTTCATTCTAATTGTTTGAATCCCATCGTTAAGTATTTTTATTGAACCTGGGCATTGAACCATCCTCAAAAAACTAAGAAATAACCTTAAGTGTTTTGAACTTGCTTTGAAGAAAGCTCGCCTATTGAACCTGTGACTTCCTTAGTTGAAAAGGCTTAAATATTTGAAAAACGTAACTGCTCAGAACATTTTTGAGAAAGAAAAGAGATTTTTTTGGTCTACAAGACCAAAATTGTTAGTATGTTGTTGACAAAAGCAAGTGATGGATTTTGGGAACAAAAATCTTAAGGCCCATTTGATTGAATTCTTTGTCACATGTCAACTAGTGGCATATTTTGACATATACCTTTTGATATTATTTACAAAGAGCTTAGATGGACAAGCCTTGGAGTGGTTTTTAAAGTTCTCCAAGAATTTAGTAACAGACTTTCATGATCTTTTTGATAAATTTGTGCAGCACTTTTCCTATAATCTTGAGCATGAGATTTCATTAGTACACTTCACATAAGCAAAGCAAAAATCTAGAGAGAGTTTTGCAAGTTATTTATAGTGATGGAGAGCCCTTGTAAGCCATTTTACCCATAGTTTACCAAATAAATAATTAGTTGTTATGTTTACTAAAATTTTTCATAGTGAGATAGCCTATCATTGGGAACTATAATGTGTGCATACGTTCAAAGAGATCATTGATAAAGGTTTGTTGATCAAGAGGGTGATCATTAATAAGGGAGTCATTAAGCTTAATTCAACTAATCAAAATTAGGGTAATAATCATGAAAATGACCAACATCACATCCAAGTGCAAGCATCATAACTAGCATAGGCCAATAATCATGAAAGACCAAAGCAATTAAACCGCAATAGGAATGTTATGGGAAATGGAGTAACTGAATCTCATCATGTTCAAATTGTGCAGACATCATCTACACCACCTTTTTAGTTTACTCTTACCCAATAACCTCTCTAACCAATGCTGCAAGTGCAACAATTGAGACCTGCACAGTAAATATAGTAGCCTTTACCATTGTAAACCCCTCCTCCTAGAAGTACCATCCTTGCACATTGTGTCTTTAGTGACCTAGGAGAACCTATTGAGTCTATATTTTGAAATCTTTCTACCACTAATCTTATTAGTTGTCCCATACCAAAAAATTATCCATAAGGCATTCCTTATCCTAATTGGTATCGTGAAAATGAATTATGTGACTATCATTAGGTCAACGGGCATAATCTATGAAGATGTGTCCAAATCAAGCATTTAATCAAGAATATGTTGGAGAATGGGGAGATAAAATTGGATAATGGTGATTCCACTTAAAATAAAACTCTTGGGATCTATCAAAACCCCTTTTCCTAACATAAACAATCAATACCAGTAAAAAAATCAACAATAACAACAATGGTTAGTGCAACAACAAAATCAATAGTATCAGAATCAAAGGTCAAACCAATAAAATCAACAAAATCAGTAGCAAAATCTATAATGATAAAACAATGGACAAAACTAAGGTCAAAATAGTAACAACCAAAAAACCTACCATGTAGTTGCACATGACTACAATAGGGTTGTAGGTCATATTATAGATGGTAGCATTAATACCATCTCCATTAATCCTAGACCAAACACTAATCATCCTAGACCATTGCTAAACAATAATATTTAACCAAATCACATGGATAATCCTTTTTTGACCTAAGAGTGCATACATGAAAAATAGCAAACTAAGACTCCCACTTTTAGATCTTATAGCGACAACTCATTCTTGCCAGGTGATCACATGCAAGTGTACTAGCAACTAAGACTTATCCTAACTAGTCCCACAACATTTCCAACATTAGTTAGTAATAATGGTCCAATATTTAATCTTGATTATGTAGTCACAACTTAGAGGTTAAAGATTACTATCCTAGGCCCACAACCATTTGCCACTTTGCCTATCATCCAACCAATCATTCAGTCTCAGAATAAACCATTCACTACTGACCAAGACAAGAAGTTTGATATTGTGGAATAATTGTAGAAGGCACCAGCACAAATTTCTATTTTATATTTGCTATGAATGTCAATAATCCACAAAAACATCTTGAATGAGTTTTTGACCTAATCCACTATTTCTAGTGACATATCCCCTGATAACTTTCAAGCTTTGGTTAGATACCTAGCTCCAACCTAACAAGTCACATTCAACCAAAGTGATATGTCTTCCCTTGGCCCACTCCATAATAACCCATTGTACATATAAGTTTATATCAAATGACGTAAAGTGAAATGTGTCCTTATTAACAATGGATCTAGACTCAATATAGTGTCTCTCAAGCTCATCAAGCTTCTTAGGTACACAATGACAAATCTCCAACTAGAAACAATAACTATCAAAGCTTATGATAATCAAGAAAGAGAATCAAAGGGCACCATTTGTTTTCTAATTATCATTGGGCCTTTAACCCATGATACACTTTGCCATGTGATGGATCTTGAGTTATCATACAACATGCTTTTAGGTAGGCCTTGGTTACATGAGATTCATGCAGTCTCGTCAACATTACACCAATGTATCAAGTTTTCCCACTCAGGGATGGAAGTGAATATTTCAAGAAATTTACACCCATATGAACACTGCAATCATCTTGAGGCCAAATTTCAATGCTATAATTATTAGTACAATATGAATCCAAGTTCCAAGTAGGATAAATGAAAAGCTATACTTGTTGATCCTTCATCAGATAATTACATAGATCCTAATACCTTGGATTCCCTTTCCCACATGCCACCTCTTAAAGCTTCTAATCATTTCACCATTTTAGATAATGGACCAAGAGAATATGTTACCCATGATACATTTCATATCACTAATCTTCCTCAGAATCTAAAAACCTTTAGGGGACCTAAATTCATTCCTCATATGTATTAATAACAAAGAACAAAGACAAGAGACCTATCACATTTGTACTAGCATCTAGCCTAGGACCTAAACCTCTTAAAGGGGATGAATTATGGTTATACAATGACAACCAAGCTAACTATTATAAAAGTGCTAAGTATCATATTCCTAATAGGATCATAGAGCATCATAATTATGAAGGAAGAGGCTTCAGACAAAATCAACAAGGAACCATCAAGCTAATTTCCATGACTAAGTATGAAAGACCTTATGGAAGTAGATTTAAACTACCTAGGGGTGACCCCACATATCTTATTCAAACTCCATCACCAATGACTAGTGATGATGATGCTGACAGTGAAGCAGAGTTTGATCATAAGCCTCACTTTTGATAATCTAGATGAAACCAATTTGTTTGATAATAATGCCATTTGTACCCTTACCCAAGCCATTAATTGTAATCCATTGCCATTATATTATCCCCAACTGATTGATTGGGACCAACAAGAATCTAATCTATTGATTGATAAGTTCCAGAATGATGAGGCATTCTGTGATTTCTTAGGCCTTAGAGATAATGTTTTGTTGGGAGATCACAAATCAGGATTCTCAATCACATTAGATCTTGTAGCCTATTTTGGAGAGCGAGTGAACACCCTTAGCCAAAAAATAATAATTAAAACATTGAGTTCCCAAAGTGAAAACCTCTTTGAGGAACTTTTTGACCAAGGAAAAAGTAAAGATAAAGGCTAGTCTAGTGGTGAAAACCTATTTCAGGTGCCATTAGATGGAGCTACTCATTCTTCTTTGAATTTAGACCAAGAGACCACCAAAGATGAAATTGCCTATGGATCATAGTTTACTTTTGAGCAATAACAAGTATTTGATCAAATTCTCCAAGAACTTTTGACTATTTTTGTTACATGGCCATATCTCCCATTAGGGGATTTAGATTCATCATGCCTAGGAGAGGTTAAAGAACAAGTCTTAATAGAAGACCCTGGCATAATCCAATAGTTCAATTCATTACCTACTATCCTAAAAGATGGTTCGACCCTTATAGTCAAAGATACTATAAAAGTAAACATCAGGTTTCCATCGGACTTGAAATGGATAAAATTAGGTGCATCCCTCACTAAGGAGGAACGTGAAATTTTTATAGCTATGTTGAGAGAGTTTATGGATATATTTGTATGGGCCTATTCTGACATGCCAATTTTAGACCCCACCTTGGTTCTACACCACCTTATGGTTAATCCTAATGTTAAATTGGTAAAACAAAATCTATGTAAGATGCATCCTCACATTACTATATTGGTAAAGAAAGAGTTAGAAAAAATCTTAAGAAGTAGGATGTATCTAATCCATTGACTACTCTGAATGGATTTTTAATATTTTACCTATTACTAAGATCTTAAAGGAATCAAAATTTATACTGATTTTAGAAACATCAACAAATCTTGTCTTAAAGATGATTTTCCCTTGCCTAATATCAAAATGATAGTTAACTCCATGATAGATTATGAAATTCTTTCACTCATGGATGGATTTTCAAGATACAGTTAGATTATAATAACACTAGAAAATCAGCATAAAATAGCATTCACAACTCCATGGGGAACATTTTGCTATTAGGTGATGCCATTTAGCCTTAAGAATGTGGGAGCTACATATCAAAGAGCCATGACTATCATATTCCATGATATGATGCATGATATTGATGAAGATTATGTCGATGACATATTAATAAAATCCAAGACTAGGGCTAACCATCTAGTAGTGTTGCATAAGATATTTTAAAGACTAAGAGAATACAAAGTTAGACTAAATCCAAATAAATGAGTGTTTGATGTAAGTTTAGGAAAATTACTTGGCTTCATCATGTCTTGTAGATGTATTGAAGTTGATCTAGCTAAAGTCCATGCTAAAATTGAGATGCCACAAAAAACCAATTTTAAGGGTAAGATCCAGTCCATCCAATGCTTCATCTCTTGGTTAGCAAACAAGTGTCATCCATCTATGCACCTTTTAAAGAAAGGAGTTGTATTTCACTGGGATGATCACTACCAAATAGCTTTTCAATAGCTCAAAGATTATCTTGTCAATCCACATGTTTTATTACCTCTTATGTTAGGAAAGCCATTCTTGTTATACCTTTCAGCTGCTGATTATGCTCTAGGGGAACTCTTAGCTCAACATGATGATATTGGAAAGGATCATGATGTTTACTACCTAGGCCATAATTTGGTTACATATAAACATAACTATGCACCTATTGAAAAATCTTGTCTAGCCATGGTTTTTGTAGCTCAAAAACTATCATTACATGTTGAATAATAAAACTATATTCATTTCAAAGGTATATCCACTCAAGTATCTACTATCTGAAATAGCTTTGCAAAGCAGAATGGATAAATAGATCATGCTTCTTAGTGAGTTTGACATAGAGTCTATCAATCAAAAAGAAATCAAAGGACAAGTTCTTGTAGATCAACTTGTTGAATCACCTCTCATGGACACACAACCACTCAAGTTTCCATTTCTTGATGATTCCATCATGATCAATATTGATACACCCCTTGAGGAGCAAACCTAGAAGCTATATATTTATGGTTCATTCACTACGCATGGATAAAAGGTATGCCTATTATTTATTACACCACAAGGGGATCTAATACCTAAATCATTTAAAATCAACTTTATTTGAAAAAAAAACATGGCCAAGTATGAAGCACTTATTATAGGACTTCGACAAGCAGTGCATTAGAATATATCTCATATTCAAGTTTATGGTGATTCTTAGTTAATCATCAATCAGGGCACAAATCATTTTCAGACCAAATATGACAAGCTAGTTCTATATAAAGCCATAGTTGACACTCTTAAAAATCAAATTAATAACATTCAGTTTGAGCACATATTGAGGGCTAGTAACTGAACTATAGATGCCATGGCTACTATTGGCTCTCTGATTCGATAAATAGATAAAGCTAAAGAGTATCAGTTTCTCATCAAGAATTTGTCAGCACCAACTCATGAACCTTCAATCATTGCCATGATTTGTGATATTATTGGTCCTAATTATATTTAGTATTCAGACCTTTATAACTACCTTCATGACCAAGTTATTCCACCTAACCTATCTCGAAAGAAAATCAAAGACTTCATTCATCATTCCACTCATTATAATTTACTTAGATCCACTCTTTACCATCATAGTTTTGATGGAACTCTACTTTGTTATTTAACTTTGATAGATTCCACGTTAGAGTTAAGAGAAGTTCATGAAGGAGTATGTGGACCCCATTCTAGTGGGGTAGTCTTATCCAAAAAGCTCTTGCATACTAGTTATTATTGGCCCACAATGGACAAAAATGTCGTTGCATATGTAAATAAATGTGAAAAATATCAATTGCATGCTAATTTGATTCATGCCCCAACAAAATGTTTGAAACCAATGTTGACACCATGGACATTTTCTACATGGGGACCTGACCTCATTGGGAAGATTAACCCCATTTCATTTAATGGACATAAACATATCCTTACCACCACTAAATTTTCCAATAAGTGGGTTGAAGCTATACCCCTCACTTAGGTGAATGGAAATCAAATTTCCAAATTCATCTTCAACCATCTCATCTACCATTACGATATCCCCTCTAACATTATATACAATAATGGATGATCATTTAAGAACAAAGATGTAGACCAATTATGTATTGAATACAACATCACCCAACATTTTTCTATAGCATATTACCTTCAAGGTAATGGTCAGGGTAAGGCATCCAAAAAAACCATTGTCAACATTATCAAAAAGATTGTCAATGATGCTAGTCATGATTGGCACCTCTAGATATTCCCTACCCTTTAGGAATACCATACCAATCATTGTACCCCCAAAGGAGCCACTCTGTACTCACTTGTTTATGGTACTCAAGCCATCCTTCCCATTGAGGTCAAATTGCCTTCACTATGCATCTCTTTCAAGCATGTCCTGGATGATCATGACTATCAGGTAGTTCACCTATAAGAGCTGGATCTACTTGATGAAAAATGCATAGCCACGCTCAACAATCTTCAAGTATACTAGAATTGACTCAAAGGCCACTACAATCGACATGTGAATTATCAAACATTTGAAATTGGTGATCTTGTTCTCAAATAAAACCAAAAGAATACCATGGCCGAGAAGAAACATAAAGGAAAATTCAAACCAAACTAGATAGGGCCTTTCATCATCATTGTAGATTATGGATTAGGAGCATATAAGCTTGCCACACTAGACAATGATGAACTTCTAAAGCCATTAAATATTATTCATCTCAAGCTGTACTATGATTGAATGCTAAGGTGTATTGTCTATAAGGACCATTTCATTCATGCCATTTTGACACTATTCCTCTTTGTAAAAATACCATCCTTTTCCATCCTCTCTACCATATCCACTCTTTGCTTTTGACATATCAACATAGTGTGTTCTAAAACCATATCTCATTTGACCTTAGTTTTTGTCATTCATTATGTAATTTTAGCATCAAGATATCTGATCAGTTCATCATTTAGTTCAAGTAATTTAGATAGAGATCATATTTTGGGATAGTGTGACAAAAGTTTTGGCATTTTCATTGTTCATTTGTTTGTCTTTTCTTACCACTAGTCTTGCTATTAATTATAACCACCTTTGATAAAATTAGTACCTTTGATCTATGCCATTTTGTCCTAATTATAACCACCTTTGAGAAAATTAGTACCTTTGCTATTGTGTCCTAGTTATAACTACCTATGGGAAAACTAGGGGAAATACTAAGCCTTGACGTACCAACTTTCCACTTCCTATGTCATACTATGTATTTTTACCAACTATGCCTATTTTTTTTTAATTGGTTGTCACACTAGTCAAATTCCTCTACTATAAGGGTGGAACTACAGTGATTTGAGGTCTTATTTTGGGACTACGTAGGAAGTGCTCAATACTTATTGAGGTCAGTTCAATCACCCTTTTCCCAATGCTCTCACCATTTTGTGAGAAATCTAAGTTTGAACGCTCTCACCATTTTTCAAGTAATCTAAGTTTGAACACTCTTGCCATTTTGTGAGCAACCTAAGCCACACTCTCACTATTTTTTGAGCAACCTAAGTTTGAACGCTCTCATCATTTTGTGAGCTTAAATCATTTAGTGTCTCATTATTCTCTATTGAGTTGAGACACTCCAAAACACTTCCAAAAATATTTCAAAAAATCATTAGAAAAGAACAAAAACATTGACCACTTCTTTGTCTTAAGGATTCTGGGAACCCTTAATAAGTTTCAAACAAATCACTTGTCATGTAGTTTCCCCATCCTTCTTGGCCTTTTTCTCTCATGCACTTGCCATTTTTTAAGACCGTTCCTATTCTTCTATCACATTCATTCTATTTATTTTCTTTAGTTATCATATTCTTCCCATTCCCTGGGAGAAATACATTTAGCCTAAAGTTTTTAATTGGATATTAAATCAATGGAACTATGTAGGTAGCATCTTCTTGCCTAGTGCATATGGAGATAGCTCAGCCACCCCCTTCATTTTATTTTATTCTCCCCTTTTTGTTTGTTTGTTAAATTGTCACCTATTTTCTAGGGGAAATGTTGATAATGTTTCTATTTCATTATTTATTTATTTCTACTTGTTTTATTTATCTATTTATTTGCTTTCAACATTGTTGCCTTGAGTCGGTTTATGTGTGTTCATTAGGTGATTCCTTGCCCACACTTACACCTAAATCTATTCATATTCATAGGTTTATATTGTCATCATGGTTTCCATCATTGGTGTATTATTTTCTATTGAATATTAGGTTATGGGAGTTAATCCTCATGCATATTTTAGCCAAGTCCTAATGATGTTGTAACATGATACCTATCGACATGTGCTAAAAAAAAACTTAGCTTCACAAAATCTATTCAATAATGGCAACATCTCTTTGATACTGACATCTTGATTCCATCTTAATCATATCCCAAATAGAGTAATTAACCACAAAATAATTTCAACCTTTATTAGTTTAGATGAACATCTCCCTACTAGTAGGTTGTTCCAATTCCTAATTACCCTATGTTAAGTTATCATCATTCTCGACCAAGTTTATCATGTTTTTCATAATCAGGGTCCAATGATTATAACCAGATAAGGGTAAATCATTACACACCATCCCACTTATATTTTTTAATGATTATAATCTCCTTTGCGCAAATCATTATGTTGTCACCACTTTACTTTTTTTGCCTATACAGGGGCATGCAATTATCTTGTTTATTTTTCCTAACATGGAAAACTCCATCTTCTCAATGATTATAACCACCTTTGGGTAAATTATTGTGTTATCATACCACATTGCCACTTTCAAGGTACAATGTCTATAACCACCTTTGGGCAAACCATTATGCACCATACCACTTGCATTCTCAATGATTTCACATACTTTTTCAATATCATTGTGTTTTCACCCCATCATCTTTCTTTTCTATGGTCCCCTCATTTTGATTCTTTATTTTTGAGGGACCATTCACTAAACCACTTGTGCCAACCATTCCTTCAAGGGGCCTGTCAGGATCGTAACAAGAACAATTGATTACTTTTATGTAAGCAACTAAACACGGAATTAAACTAGAATAATAAGCAACTAGAAATCAGAATCAGCAAAGAACATGAGATATAAGAAATAATGAAAACTTGTATTAAACTCTTCCACAAGGAAATACAATTGAAGAAATCTCACTTTCTTCCACACCTCTTAGATGTACATATCTCTTTCCCTCAACAGTTCTCTATATCAATTACAAACACAATTCAACTACTTGAATTGATTCACACTTTTTCTCATACCTTACAAGCTATGAAGATCTATCCCTATTATATAGAATTAGGGATCATGAGCTATGCATTCTCCACCATTAGATACACCTCCTAATAAAAGGTTCAAATCAGTCTTGCCAAAAATAGAAATTCGGACTTACAACTAATAGTTAAACATATCATGCAAACAATTTGTTCATCCCACAAAAATAGACTTTTGGAACGCATAGGTGACTGACATCAGTCCTTATCTGCCTGCATATGACCAATGTCAGATGATCCATAACCGACGTCGGTAGCCTTCAGTCGATCCCTGACTAACATTGGTGACTGTGTAAATACAACAACCTTGCAATTTGCTCATTGGTGAAGCTTTTAGCTCCACAAATTAACAATCTCCCACTTGGAGATAAATAGTTGCACCTGTACCTGTACAACAACATCTTTTAGCTTGTTCCCATCTTCAAGCTCAATCTTGAAGACCAAAAAAATTTGAATGAAGATTCAACTTCTCCTTTGTTAATGGCTTTGTTAACATATCAGCAGGGTTCTTATCTGTATGGATCTTTTCCAGCTTCAACTCACCATCCTCCAATACCTGTCTAATGAAGTGGTACCTAAGCTATATATGTTTGGTTCTTGAATGAAAGGCTGAATTCTTTGCCAAATGAATTACACTTTGACTATCACTATACAATCTACAAATCTCTTGCTCCTTTCCCAACTCTTCCATGAACCGTGTCATCCATATCATCTCTTTGCTAGCCTCTGTGACTACAATGTATTCTACCTCTGTAGTAGACAAGGCAACAACCTTTTGCAACTTTGAAATCTAGCTAACTGTTGTTCCACCAACAGTGAAAACATAACCTGTGGTGCTTCTCCTACCATCCAAGTCACCTGCCATATCTGCATCTACATATCCATGTAGATAAGTATTTGACCCTCTATAGCACAAATGCCTACTATTGGTCCCCCTCAGATATCTGAGAATCCACTGAATTGCTTTCCAATGTTCCTTCCCTGGATTGGCCATAAACTTGCTGACAACTCCCATTACTTGGGCAATATCAGGTCTAGTACATACCATTGCATACATTAAGCTCCCAACTATGGAAGCATATGGAACTATACTCATGTACTCTACCTCATCATGTGAATTAAGACACTGTTCTTTGCTCAACTTAAAGTGTCTAGGCATATGTGTACTCACTGGTTTTGCATCCTACACATTAAACCTCTCCAACACCTTGTTCACATAATCCTCTTGAGACAAAATTAAACTATGATTTTTCCTGTCTCTCTTAATACTCATGCCAAGGATTTTTTTTGCTGCTCCTAAATCCTTCATGGGAAATGTGTGAGCTAATTTTAATTTAAGCTCAGAAATATCTTGCATGTGTGAACCTACAACTAGCATATCATCTACATACAACAATAGGATAATATATCTACCATTATCCAATCTCTTAAAATAAACACAATGGTTAGATTGACATCTACTAAAACCATGCTCAGTCATAAACCTATCAAACCTCAAATACCATTGTCTAGGAGCTTGCTTAAGACCATATAAGCTTTTCTTCAACCTGCACACAAGTTTCTCCTTACCTTTGACCTCAAAACCTTCCAGCTGATCCATATATATTTCTTCATCCAAATCTCCATGAATAAATGTTGTCTTAACATCAAGCTACTCAAGATGTAAATCCTCAATAGCAACTAAAGACAATACAGTATGAATAGAAGTCATTTTTACTACAAGAGAAAAAATTTTACAAAAATCAATATCTAGTTTTTGTACAAATCCCTTTACTACCAACCTGGCCTTATGTCTCATCTGTCCATTCTCACCTTCCTTTAACCTATAATCCCACTTGTTTTTTAGTGTTCTTTGTCCCACTGGCAACTCAACCAAATCCTACATTTGGTTCTCTTTCAAGGAGTCAATCTCCTCATTCATGCCAAGCTCCCACTATTTTCGGGTTTCTACCTGCATTACTTCATCAAAACTCTTTGATTCTCTATTATCAGTGAGAAATAAGTAGAATAATGAAGGGGAATATCAAATTAGAGGTTTACTTACCCTTTTTGACCTCCTCTTGGGCATTTGAGAATCATTCACTACTTTTTGTCCACCCAAATTCTCTATCAGTGACCGATCTTGGTCATCTCTAGGTCTGTACCTGACCAATGTCAGTTCCCCAGATCAATGTCAGTTCTTGTCTGACCGATGTCAGTCACTGTTTGGCTGACGTCGGTTCCTTTATGACCAACATCAGTTCTTACCTGACCGACGTCAGTGTCTATGTTTTCTGAGTGTGAAAATTCTTTCCCACAAGCTCATTTTGGATCATCACCACATCCAAATCAACATTGCTCTACTCAAAATTATTCAACTTCTTGAGCTGATCACTGTACATCACTTTTTCATTGAAAACAACATCACAACTTCTAATTATTTTTTTAGTTCCTAGATTCCACAACCAGAATCTGAAATCTCCAGAGCCATAACCAATAAAAGTGCACCTCATAGATTTAACATCTAGCTTCTTTCTATTTTCTTTATCAACATGCACAAAAGCTTCAGAACCAAAAACTCTGAGTAATGAAAGATCTACCTTTTTACCTGTCCAAGCCTCTTCTATAATTCCACCATCTAGAGCAGTAGAGGGTCCTATATTAATCAGGTAAACTATAGTGTCTACAACTTTTGCCTAAAACTATAAGGGTAAACCAACATGCAACCTCATACTCTGTGCACGCTCCAATATTGTTCTATTTATCCTTTCAGCAACTCCATTTTGCTGAGGTGTCCTTGAAACCATCCTTTTTCTATGTATTCCATTCATAGAATAGTACCTATTGAACTTATAGCTGCAGTACTAACCACCATTGTTAGATCTAAGACACTTCAATCTCAAACTTGTTTCATTCTCAACCAAAGCTTTTCATTTCATAAATACATCAAAAACATCATATTTCTTCTTTATGCAATAAAGCCATACCTTTCTTGTAGCATCATCAATGAAAGAAACATAATACTGTGATCTTCCAATAGAAGCTACCTGAGCTAGTCCCCTCATGTCTATGTGAACAAGCACTAACTTGTGCTTCTTTTTTGTTGACCCAGTCTTGAGAAATCTCACTCTCTTCTGGTTTCCAAAAATACAATGCTCACAAAAATCTAGATCTATGCTTTTCAAATCTAAAAGCTTACCTTTTGACTTAAGAACTTTCATTCCCTTCTCACTCATGTGGCCAAGCCTACAGTACCACAACTTTGCATCCACATCTGAAGTAGATAATACAGAAGGAGAATAATCAGTAATACAATTACATAAATAGAGAGTACCTACTCTCTTACCTCTGGCTAATAGAAGTGCACCCTTGAAAATCTTTCAAAATTTAGCTGTGAGAGTTACTGTACAACCCTCATCCCCCAACTTTCTTGCAAAAATCAGATTCCTCTTTAGGATGGGTACATGCATGACATCCCTCAACAACCATGTGTTGCCATTCTGCATTTTCAGCTGCACTTTTCCTTTGCCAACAATTTTACAAGGCTCATCATCCCCTAAATAAACTGTTCCAAAATCTCCCTAGACATAATCATTGAAATATTCTCTATTTGGGGTAGCATGGAAAGAGGCACCAGCATCTAAAACCCAAGATTCTATTTTATTATCCAAAAAAAATATAAGAGCATCTTATGTAACAATACCTTCAACTTTTGCTTCTTCTTTAACCGGCAACCAACAATCTTTCTTTGCATGCCCTATCTTTCCACAATTCCAGAAGGTTATTTTTCTTCCATTTCTGTATTTGGATCTACCTCTCATCTTTGACTTAGACCTTAATCTCCCTTGATTGCACTTCTCTTTTTTCCTTCCCCTACTTTCAATACTTAAAGCATTACCTGATGATTCCCCTATGCTTTTCCTGCGAGTTTCCTCATTCAAGATTACACTAACAACATCATCTACTTTCAAGATATTTGTAGCAGATGTAGTATTACTAACTGCCATTACCAAGCTATGCCAACTTTTAGATAAAGAGCATAAAATTAAGAGAGCCTTAATTTCATTATCAAAAACTATTTTGACTGAATTTAATTGATTTACTATTACATGGAAATCATTAAGATGACTAGATACAGATCCACCTTCTTGCATTTGCAAATTAAATAATTGTTTCATAAGATATACCTTATTAAAATCTAAGGGCTTTTCATATAAATTTGCCAAAGTATCCCTTAACTCTACCATCATCTTTGCCTATGACAAGTTGGAAATCACAGAAGATGCCAGGCTCAACCTTATGGCACCCAGAGCCTTTCTATCAAGAACGTTTCATTATTCATCTTGCATATCTATGGGCTTGCTTGAAACCCCACCCAACAATAAGTATATATCTTTTTGATATAGATAATCTTCTATCTGCATCCTCCATAATTGATAATTCTTGCCGTTAAACTTCTCCATTCTTAGTTTACTTTCTTCTGCCATTGCTATACTCCCACTCAAATAGAAACCCTTGTGAGTGACCTATAATGAATACACACTAAACAAATATAAAAACCACCTATTAGTGAACCCAAGCTCTGATACCACTTGTCAGGATCGTAGCAAGAACAATTGATTACTTTTGTGTAAGCAACTAAACATGAAATTAAACTAGAATAATAAGCAACTAGAAATTAAAATCAGCAAAGAACATGAGATACAAGAAATAATGAAAACTTATATTAAACTCTTCTAGAAAGAAATACAATTGAATAAATCTCTTTTTATTCCACACCTCTCAGATGTACATATCTCTTTCCCTCAAGAGTTATCTCTATCAATTACAAACACAATTCAACTACTTGAATTGATTCACACTTTTTCTCATACCTTACAAGCTATGAAGATCTATCCCTATTATATAGAATTATGGATCATGAGCTATGCATTCTCCACCATTAGATACACCTCCTAATCAAAGGTTCAAATCAGTCTTGCCAAAAATAGAAATGTAGACTTACAACTAATAGTTAAACATATCATGCAAATAATTTGTTCATCCCACAAAAATAGACTTTTGGAACGCATAGGTGACCGACATCGGTCCCTATCTGCCTACATATGACCAATGTCAGCTGATCCATAATCGACGTCAGTAGCCTTTAGTCGATCCCTGACTAACATTGGTGACTATGTAAATACAACAACCTTGCAATTTGCTCATTGGTGAAGCTTTTAGCTCCACAACTTAACAATCTCTCACTTGGAGATAAATAGTTGCACCTGTACCTGTACAGAAACATATTCTAGCTTGTTCCAATCTTCAAGCTCAATCTTGAAGACCAAAAAAATTTGAATGAAGATTCAACTTCTCCTTTGTTACCAGCTTTTTTAACATATCAGCAGGGTTCTTATCTGTATGGATCTTTTCTAGCTTCAACTCACCGTCCTCCAATACCTATCTAATGAAGTGGTACCTAAGCTATATATGTTTGGTTCTTGAATGAAAGGCTGAATTCTTTGCCAAATTAATTTCACTTTGACTATCATTGTATAATCTGCAACTCTCTTTCTCCTTTCCCAACTCTTCCATGAACCATGTCATCCATATCATCTCTTTGCTAGCCTCTGTGACTGCAATGTATTCTACCTCTGAAGTAGACAAGGCAACAACCTTTTGCAACTTTGAAATCTAGCTAACTGTCATTCCACCAATAGTGAAAACATAACCTGTGGTGCTTCTCCTGCCATCCAAGTCACCTACCATATCTGCATCTACATATCTATGTAGAAAAGTATTTGACCCTCCATAGCACAAATGCCTACTGCTGGTCCCTATCAGATATCTAAGAATCCACTAAATTGCTTTCCAGTGTTCCTTTCCTGAATTGGCCATCAACTTGCTGACAACTCCCACTACTTGGGCAATATCAGGTCTAGTACATACCATTACATACATTAAGCTCCCAACTGTGGAAGCATATGGAACTCTAATCATGTACTCTACCTCATCATGTGAATTAGGACACTATTTTTTGCTCAACTTGAAGTGTCCAACCATAGGTGTACTCACCAATTTTGCATTATGCATATTAAACCTTTCCAACACCTTGTTTACATAATCCTCTTGAGACAAAATCAAACTGTGATTTTTCCCATCTCTCTTAATACTCATGCCAAGGATTTTCTTTACTGCTCCTAAATCTTTCATGGCAAATGTGTGAGCTAATTTTACCTTAAGCTCATAAATATCTTGCATGTGTGAATCTGCAACCAACATATCATCTACATACATCAACAAGATAATATATCTACCATTATCCTATCTCTTAAAATAAACACAATGGTCAGATTGACATCTACTGAAACCATGCTCAGTCATAAACCTGTCAAACCTCAAATACCATTATCTGAGAGCTTGCTTAAGACCATATAAGCTTTTCTTCAACCTGCACACAAGTTTCTCCTTACCTTTGACCTCAAAACCTTCCGGCTGATCCATATATATTTCTTCATCCAAATCTCCATGAAGAAACACTGTCTTAACATCAAGCTGTTCAAGATGCAAATCCTCAATAGCAACTAAAGACAATACAATATAAATAGAAGTCATTTTTACTACAGGAGAAAAAATTTCACCAAAATCAATACCTAGTTTCTATGCAAATCCCTTTACTACCAACCTAGCCTTATGTCTCATATGTCCATTCTCACCTTCCTTTAACTTGTAAACCCACTTGTTTTTCAATTTTCTCTGTTCTACTGGCAACTCAACCAAATCCCATGTTTGGTTCTCTTTCAAGGAATCAATCTCCTCATTCATGCCAAGCTCCCACTATTTCTGGGTTTTTACCGGCATTGCTTCATCAAAACTCTCTGGTTCTCCACTATAAGTGAGAAATAAGTAGAATAATGAAGGGGAATATCAAATTATAGGTATACTTACCCTTTTTGACCTCCTCTTGGGTGTTTGAGACTCATTCGCTGCTTGTTGTCCACTCAAATTCTCTGTCAGTAACTGATCTCAGTCATCTCTAGGTCTGTACATGATCGACATCGATTCCACCAGACCGACGTCAGTTCTTATCTGACCAACGTTAGTCACTATCTAGCTGACGTTGGTTCCTTTATGACCGACATCGGTTCCTGCTTGACCGATGTCAGTGTCTGTGTTTTCTTGAGTGTGAAAATTCTTTCCCGTGAGCTCATTTTGGATCATCACCTCGTCCAAATCAACATTGCTCTACTCATAATTATTTAGCTTCTTGAGTTAATCACTGTACATCACTTTTTCATTGAAAACAACATCACAGCTTCTAATTATTTTGTTAGTTCCTAGATTCCATAACTGGAATCCAAAATCTCTAGAGCCATAACCAATAAAAGTGCACCTCAAAGATTTAGCATCCAGCTTCTTTCTATTTTCTTTATCAACGTGCACAAAAGCTTCAGAACCAAAAACTCTGAGTAATGAAAGATCTACCTTTTTACCTATCCAAGCCTCTTCTAAAATTCCACCACCCAGAGTAGTAGAGGGTCCTCTGTTAATAAGGTAAACTATAGTGTCTACATCTTTTGCCCAAAACTATAAGGGTAAACCAACATGCAACCTCATACTCTGTGCACAGTCCAATATTGTTCTATTCATCCTTTCAAAAACTCCATTTTGTTGAGGTGTCCTTAGAATCATCCTTTCCCTATTTATTCTATTCATAGAACAATACCTGTTGAACTTATAGTTGTAGTACTAACCACCATTGTCAGATCTAAGACACTTCAATCTCAAACCTGTTTCATTCTCAACCAAAGCTTTCCATTCCATAAATGTGTCAAAAACATCAGATTTCTTCTTTATGCAATAAACCCATACCTTTCTTGTAGCATCATCAATGAAAGAAACGTAATACTATGATCCTCCAATAGAAGCTACCTGAGCTGATCCCCACATGTTTGTGTGAACAAGCTCTAACTTGTGCTTCTTCTTTGTTGACCCAGTCTTGAGAAATCTCACTCTCTTTTGTTTTCCAAAAATATAATGCTCACAAAAATCTAGATCTATGCTTTTTCAAATCTGAAAGCTTACTTTTTGACTTAATAACTTTCATTCCCTTCTCACTCATGTGGCCAAGCCTACAGTGCCAAAACTTTGCATCCACATCTGAAATAGATAATACAGAAGGAGAATAATCAGTAATACAATTACATAAATAGAGAGTACCTACTCTCTTACCTCTGGCTAATACAAGTGCACCCTTGGAAACCTTCTAAGATTTAGCTATGAGAGTTACTGTACAACCCTCATCCCCTAACTTTCCTATAGAAATCAGATTCCTCTTCAAGATGGGTACATGCATGACATCCCTCAACACCCATGTGTTTCCATTCTACATTTTCAGCTGCACTTTTCCTTTACCAACAATTTTATAAGGCTCATCATCTCCTAAATAAACTATTCCAAAATCTCCCTAGACATAATCATTGAAATATTCTCTATTTGGGGTAGCATGGAAAGAGACACCAAAATCTAAAACCCAAGATTCTATTTTATTATCCAAAGAAAATATAAGAGCATCTTGTGCAATAATACCTACAACTTTTGCTTCTTCTTTACCTTCATGCTGATTTTCTTCTTTAACCGGCAACCAACAATCTTTCTTTACATGCCCTATCTTTCCATAATTCTAGTTGGTTATTTTTCTTCCATTTCTAGATTTGGATCTACCTCTCATCTTTGACTTAGACCTTGATCTCCCTTGCTTGCGCTTCTCTTTTTTTCTTCCCCTGCTTTCAATACTTAAAGCATTACCTGATGATTCCCCTATGTTTTTCCTACGAGTTTCCTCATTCAAGATTACACTAACAACATCATCTACTTTCAAGATATTTGTAGCAGATGCAGTATTACTAACTGCCATTACCAAGCTATGCCAACTTTCAGGTAAAGAGCATAAAATTAAGAGAGCCTTAATTTCATCATCAAAAACTATTTTGACTAAATTTAACTGATTTATTATTACATGGAAATCATTAAGATGACAAGATATAGATCCACCTTCCTACATTTGCAAATTAAATTAATTGCTCCATAAGATATACCTTATTCGAAGTTGAGGGCTTTTCATATAAATTTGTCAAAGTATCTATTAACTCTACTGTTGTCTTTCCCTGTGACAAGATGAAAATCACAGAGGATGCCAGGCTCAACCTTATGGATCTCAGAGCCTTTCTATCAAGAACATTCCATTCTTCATCTTTCATATCTATGGGCTTGCTTGAAACCCCACCCAATGGTAAGTATAGATCTTTCTGATATAGATAATCTTCTATCTGCATCCTCCATAATTGATAATTATTGCCATTAAACTTCTCCATTCTTAGTTTACTTTTTTCTGCCATTGCTATACTCCCACTCAATTAGAAACCCCTGTGAATGACCTATAATCAATACAAACTAAACAGATCTAAAACTGCCTGTTAGTGAATCCAAGCTTTGATACCACTTGTTAGGATTGTAACAAGAATAATTGATTACTTTTGTGTAAGCAACTAAACACGAAATTAAACCAGAATAATAAGCAACTAAAAATCAGAATCAGCAAAGAACATGAGATATAAGAAAAAATGAAAACTTGTATTAAACTCTTCTAGAAGGAAATACAATTGAAGAAATATCTCTTTCTTCTACACCTCTCAGATATACAGATCTCTTTCCCTCAAGATTTCTCTCTATCAATTACAAACACAATTCAGCTACTTGAATTGATTCACCCTTTTTTTCATACCTTACAAGCTATGAAGATCTATCCCTATTATATAGAATTAGGGATTATGAGCTATGCATTATCCACCATTAGATACACCTCCTAATCAAAGTTTCAAATGATTCATGCCAAAAATATAAATGTGGACTTACAACTAACAGTTAAACATATGATGCAAACAATCTGTTCGTCCCATGAAAATAGACTTCTAAAATGCACAGGTGACCAACGTTGATTCTTGTCTGCCTGCATATGACTAATGTTGGTCGATCCATAACTGACATCGGTAGCCTCTAGTCAATCCCTAACCGACGTCGATGACTGTGTAAATATAATAACCTTTCAATTTGCTCATTGGTGAAGATTTTATCTCCACAACTTAACAATCTCTCACTTGGAGATAAATAGTTACACCTGTACCTCTATAGCAACATCTTCTAGCTTGTTCCCATCTTCAAGCTCAATCTTGAAGACCAAAAAAATTTGAATGAAGATTCAAATTCTCCTTTGTTACTGGCTTTGTTAACATATCAAAAAGGTTCTTATCTGTATGGATCTTTTCCAGCTTCAACTCACCATCCTCCAATAACTGTCTAATGAAGTGGTACCTAAGCTGTATATGTTTGGTTCTTGAATGAAAGGCTGAATTCTTTGTCAAATAAATTGCACTTTGACTATCACTTTATAATCTGTAACTCTCTTGCTTCTTTTCGAACTCTTCCATGAACCATGTCATCCCTCTGTAGTAGACAAGGCAACAACCTTCTGAAACTTTGAAATCTAGCTAACTGCCATTCCACCAATAGTGAAAACATAACCTATGGTGCTTCTCCTGCCATCCAAGTCACCTACCATATCCGTATCTACATATCCATGTAGAGAAGTATTTGACCCTCCATAGCACAAATGCCTACTACTAGTCCCTCTCAGATATCTGAGAATCCACTAAACTTCTTTCCAGTGTTCCTTCCCTAGATTGGCCATAAACTTGCTGACAACTCCCACTACTTGGGCAATATCAGGTCTAGTACATACCATTGCATACATTAAGCTCCCAAATGTGGAAGCATATGGAACTCTACTCATGTAATCTACTTCATCATGTGAATTAAGACACTGTTCTTTGCTCAACTTGAAGTGTCCAGCCATAGGTGTACTCACTGGTTTTGCATCCTGTATATTAAACCTCTCCAACACCTTGTTCACATAATTCTCTTGAGACAAAATCAAACTATGATTTTTCTTGTCTCTCTTAATACTCATGCCAAGGATTTTCTTTGCTGCTCCTAAATCCTTCATGGCAAATGTGTGAGCTAATTTGACCTTAAGCTCAAAAATATCCTACATGTGTGAACCTGCAACTAGCATATCATCTACATACAACAACAGGATAATATATCTACCATTATCCAATCTCTTAAAATAAACACAATGGTCAGATTGACATCTACTAAAACCATGCTCAGTCATAAAATTGTCAAACCTCAAATACCATTGTCTAAGAGCTTGCTTAAGACCATATAAGCTTTTCTTCAACTTGCACACAAGTTTCTCCTTACCTTTAACCTCAAAACCTTCTAGTTGATCCATATATATTTCTTCATCCAAATCTCCATGAAGAAACATTGTCTTAACATCAAGCTGCTTAAGATGCAAATCCTCAATAGTAACTAAAGATAATACAGTACGAATAGAAGTCATTTTTACTATAAGAGAAAAAATTTCACCAAATTCAATACCTAGTTTTTGTGTAAATCCCTTTACTACCAACCTAGACTTATATCTCATCTGTCCATTCTCACCTTCCTTTAACTTGTAAACTCACTCTTTTTTCAGTGTTCTCTATCCCACTGGCAACTCAACCAAATCCCATGTTTGGTTCTCTTTCAAGGAATCAATCTCCTCATTCATGCCAAGCTCCCACTATTTTTGGGTTTCTACCTGCATTATTTCATCAAAAATCTCTAGTTCTCCACTATCAGTGAGCAATAAGTAGAATAATGAAGGGGAATATCAAAGTGGAGGTTTACTTACCTTTTTTGACCTCTTCCTGGGTGTTTGAGACTCATTCACTGCTTGCTATCCACCCGAATTCTCTATCAGTGACTGATTTGAGTCATCTCTAGGTCTGTACCTGACCAACATTGATTCCACCAAACCAACATCAGTTCCTGTCTGACCGACATTAGTCACTGTCTTATCGATGCTAGTTCCTTTATGACCGACATCAGTTCTTACCTGGTCGATGTCAATTTTTATATTTTCTTGAGTCTAAAAATTCTTTTCTGTGAGCTCATTTTGGATCATCACCTTGTCTAAATCAACATTGCTCTGCTCAAAATTATTTAGCTTCTTGAGCTGATCACTATACATAACTTTTTCATTGAAAACAACATCATAGCTTCTAATTATTTTGTTAGTTCCTAGATTCCATAATCAAAATCCAAAATCTCTAGAGCCATAACTAATAAAAGTGCACCTCATAGATTTAACATCCAGCTTCTTTTTATTTTCTTTATCAACATGCACAAAATCTTCAAAACCAAAAACTCTGATTAATGAAAGATTTACCTTTTTACCTGTCCAAGGCTCTTCTAGAATTCCACCATCTAGAGCAGTAGAGGGTCCTCTGTTAATCAGGTAAACCACAGTGTGTACAGCTTTTACCCAAAACTGTAAGGGTAAACCAACATGTAACCTCATACTCCGTGCATGCTCCAATATTTTTCTATTCATCCTTGTAGCAACTCTATTTTGTTGAGGTGTCCTTGGAACCATCCTTTCCTTGTGTATTCCATTCATAAAATAGTACCTGTTGAACTTATAGCTATAGTACTCACCACCATTGTCAGATCTAAGACACTTCAATCTCAAACCTGTTTCATTCTCAACTAAAGATTTCCATTCCATAAATGTGTCAAAAACATCAAATTTCTTTTTTATGCAATAAACCCATACCTTTCTTGTAGCATCATTAATTAAAGAATCATAATAATGTGATCCTCTAATAGAATCTACCTGAGCTGGTCCCCACACGTCTGTGTGAACAAGCTCCAACTTGTGCTTCTTCTTTGTTGACCCAGTCTTGAGAAATTTCACTCTCTTCTATTTTCCAAAAATACAATGCTCATAGAAATCTAGATCTATGCTTTTCAAATTTGAAAGCTTATCTTTTTACTTAAGAACTTTCATTCCCTTCTCACTCATGTGGCCAAGCCTATAGTGCCACAACTTTGCATCAACATAAGTAGATAATATAGAAGGAGAATAATTAGTAATACAATTACATAAATAGAGAGTACCTACTCTCTTACCTCTGGCTAATATAAGTGCACCCTTGAAAACCTTCCAAGATTCAGGTGTGAGAGTTACTGTACAACCCTCATCCCCCAACTTTCCTATAAAAATCAGATTCCTCTTAAGGATGGGTACATGCATGACATCCTTCAACACCCATGTGTTGCCATTCTGCATTTTCAGCTGCACTTTTTCTTTGCCAACAATTTTACAAGGCTCATCATCCCCTAAATAAACTATTCCAAAATCTCCCTAGACATAATCATTGAAATATTCTCTAGTTGGGGTAGCATGGAAAGAGGCACCAAAATCTAAAACCCAAGATTCTATTTTATTATCTAAAAAAAATATAAGAGTATCTTGTGCAATAATACCTATAACTTTTGCTTCTTCTTTACCTTCATGCTGATTTTCTTCTTTAACCGGCAACCAGTAATCTTTCTTTGCATGCCCTATCTTTCCATAATTCTAGCAAGTTATTTTTCTTCCATTTCTAGATTCGGATCTACCTCTCATCTTTGACTTAGACCTTGATCTCCCTTGCTTGCGCTTCTCTTTTTTCCTTCCCCTGCTTTCAATACTTAAAGCATTACCTGATGATTCTCCTATGCTTTTTCTGTGAGTTTCCTTATTCAAGATTACACTAACATCATCATCTACTTTCAAGATATTTGTAGCAGATGCAGTATTACTAACTTCCATTACCAAGCTATGCCAACTTTCAGGTAAAGAGCATAAAATTAAGAGAGCCTTAATTTCATCATCAAAAACTAGTTTGACTAAATTTAATTGATTTACTATTGCATGGAAATCATTAAGATGAGTAGATACAAATCCACCTTCCTGCATTTGCAAATTAAATAATTGCTTCATAAGATATACCTTATTTGAAGCTGAGGGCTTTTCATATAAATTTTACAAAGTATCTATTAACTCTACCTTTGTCTTTGCCTGTGACAAGTTGGAAATCACAGAAGATGCCAAGCTCAACCTTATGGATCCCAAAGCCTTTCTATCAAGAACATTCCATTCTTCATCTTGCATATCTGTGGGCTTGCTTGAAACCCCACCCAACGGTAAGTATAGATCTTTCTGATACAGATAATCTTCTATCTGCATCCTCCATAATTAATAATTCTTGTCGTTAAACTTCTCCATTCTTAGTTTACTTTCTTCTACCATTGCTATACTCCCACTCAAACAGAAACCCCTGTGAGTGACCTATAATCAATACACACTAAACATATCTAAAACCACCTGTTAGTGAACCCAAGCTTTGATACCACTTGTTATGATTGTAACAAGAACAATTGATTACTTTTTTGTAAGCAACTAAACATGGAATTAAAACAAAATAATAAGCAACTAGAAATCAGAATCAGCAAAGAACATGAGATACAAGAAATAATGAAAACTTGTATTAAACTCTTCTAGAAGGAAATACAATTGAAGAAATCTCTCTTTCTTCCACACGTCTCAGATGTACAGATCTCTTTCTCTCAAAAGTTCTCTCTATCAATTACAAACACAATTCATCTACTTGAATTGATTCACCCTTTTTTTCATACCTTACAAGCTATGATTATCTATCCCTATTATATAGAATTAGGGATCATGAGTATGCATTCTCCACCATTAGATACACCTCCTAATCAAAGGTTCAATTCAGTCCTACCAAAAATAGAAACGTGGACTTACAACTAACAGTTAAACATATCAAGAAAATAATATGTTCATCCCATGAAAATAGACTTCTGGAATGCACTGGTGACTGACATCGTTCCCTGTCTGCCTACATATAATTGATGTCAGCCGATCCATAACCGATGTTGGCAGCCTCCAGTCGATCCCTGATTGATGTTGGTGACTATGTAAATATAGCAACCTTGCAATTTGCTCATTGGTGAAGCTTTTATCTCCACAACTCAACAATCCATCATCTTTCTTTTCTATGGTCCCCTCATTTTGCTTCTTTCTTTTCGAGGGACCATTCACTAAACCACTTGTGCCAACCATTCCCTCAAGGGGCCATCATATAGTTAGTTTATCATCATTGTAATTGTAGGCATATAGGACCTTTTCATTCTTTGGGAAGATGTTATTGTGCTTATATCTTACAATACCTTCCCAAATAGGGGCAAACTGTAGACACCTAAAATTGGCCACCGATAATGTTCAATCATGCTTTTGACCAATTTCCACATAAAATGCATAATTTAGCCTAAAAACACTAAAACATGCAAAATGATGTGAAACTGACATATTCAAGTGCCAATTTTGGCCAAAATATCACTAAATGGGGTATTGTAATTTATGTGCCAACTAACTTTGATCAGTTTATTTTGAGTCAAAATGTTAATTTTGCACCTAAGTGCTCTGGATTGCTCTTTTCTATCAAATATTTTACACAAGACTTGTGCCTTGGTTATTCATTTTTGGAAACATCCTAAAGGGGATTACACATCCAACACATCTAACATGGACTTCCAATTCCAATCTAGTCAAATTTAGGACCAATAACAAGGCATTTTGACCAATTTGGGTAATTTGTGCATAATGTGTTTAATCATGTTTAAGAGCTAATTAACCCAAATCAAGGCCTAATCAATAATTCCATGGAAACTTGTTGAATAATTATTTTTAGAAATGAATATTGAATATCTACATCATCAAGTGACCTCATTTTTTGAGAAGACATCCTTATGCCATAAATGCCACAAATATCAAGATTCATGCCTCTCATGCCTCATCAATGCCTTCCATGATGCCATCCATACCTCTTAATTTCCCCTTCTTCCAATTCCATGATGAGGATAATTAAAAAATTAATTCAAAAAATTGAATTAATCCTCAACCATACATCTCAATCTTAAGATGGATGGGTGAGGTTGATTCTGATCAAATCCAAAAATTTATAAATAGGAGGCCTCACAACATCATTTCTAAGCTTAATTTGTGCAAAGTCATAATACAAGATTAGTTATAAAAGCTTCAAGCAACTAGTGTTACCATGCCAAATTGATTTCAAGCCAAGCCAAGCCAAAGCCAAAGGTACCAAAGAGAGATGGAGGTAGCCAAGCTTCCATTGCTAAGGACTTCATGAGCACAAGCTAAGAAAGCCACCATTACAAAGGCATTTGGAGCATTCAATGAAGGTGAAAATAATTCTTGTGTTTTAATTCCTTGATTTTTACTTGTGCTTGTCATTTTTATTGTTAACTAAGCTCTCCCTAGTGTCTAGGCCTAGAGATGTTATGTTATTAGTGTGTTTATTTCACTTTGTTTTCATTTTGGAACTAACACCATACTAACCATCCTCTCTTGAGTCAAATTCCTATATCACACTAGATAACTATCACTTTGACCTCTTGAATTTAATACACACCATTGATCTCTATTTGTACTATCACTTACTCACTATTGATCCTTGAAAGAGTCTTGATCTTTATCTCTAATCAATGTTAAACATCAAACACTTGGAACCATCTTGTTTCTTCTTGACTTCTTAGAGTAACATGCTCCATCGATGTTGCTTGAAATTTAACTTGTGTAAAAGTGACTAAGTATGGGAACCTTTCTTATCTACCCAAAATACCAACTTTGCATAGTTATCTTTTACCTCACTCACTTGCATATTCTCAAATTTAGACAATATGATCTCCTCACATAGAAGAATCTAACCATATTACAATATACTCCTAGAACACTCACATGTGTGAGATATAATGACATTAAAATGCTCATTTATATTATTCTACCATAGAGACAACAATGTTAAAAACTTGTCTGGGAGGCCAACTTTGAATATGCATATCTTTTAATATGATTTGGTTCTTGACCAAAAATATCATGAAAATCAAATAGGCACAAAAATAAACAAACCCATATTATTACCTTCTCTTGAAATTTGCACATGTGTGAGATATGATACCATCAAAATGCTTACTCAACTCTTCTTGCCATATTGGTAATTTGGAAAAGTATGGAAAAACACTGTAAAAATGCTTGGGAATCCAACTTTTCACTTGAATATATTTGGTTGAGTTTAGGCACATGACCTAAGATTTAGAACATAATAACTAGGCACAATAATGAACAAACCCATGTGACTATTTCATCTTTAAACCTCTATGTGTGCAAATATTGACATCATCAACATGCTTACTCAAATTTATTTGAACATAGAAAATGCTATCAAAATGCTTGAGAGACAAACTTTGTACCCACATATCTTTGACTACACTTAGGTGCATGACCTAATAATTAGTTCACAAAAACTATAGACTAATTTAATCACAGCCATATTACTATCACCCCCTAACTCATCCACATATGGAAATGGTGATGTCAACAAACTACCTACTCAGATTTTATACCATTAGACCCAAAAATGTCTAGATGAAAAATATGGACTACCAAATGAATTCCACTTATGCATACAATCTCTCCAATCATATTTTACCATTTATAGGACCTATTTCACATGCTAAAATCACTATACTCATCTTTGAACATCTCTAATCATGCCAAAACTGAAGATAAACCAAGCCAACTTCAAGCATATTAGGAAAAGCACATTATACACTTTGTCATTGTCACATAGACTATCAAGGCACATCATCCACTCATCAGGACACCTCCATGACATCATTGACAACTCTCCATAAATGTTTATAACTAAATTAAAATTTAGGGTCCATCTTGTTCATACCTAAATGGAAAGGAAAAAATGGAAATAGGAAAAGAGAATAATTTTTACTACCATAACAATCCAAAATGAAAATGGGAGAAATGTAGTGTGAGTTTTGAAACTTAATTTTTCCATTAGGATGTTTTAAGTTTCTTAATCTATATTTTCCTTGTTTTTTTCTCATTTTTTCCTTCCTACTCTCTTCCAACTCTATTATCTCTTTTTTGCTTCATTTTTACTTATCCACTTCCATTAGCTTTTCCATGATACCAATATTCCTCTATACATACATCATGGTTACCAAAATAACTAGAATAATTAATGTAATGATAGTCTAGACATGGCAATCCATGGAACCCTAGGTTTCTTTCTAACATTTCTAGAAATTAACCAAGGTATAAAAAATGATGGTGTATTTAAACATAGAATTTTTTTACCAGTTCATGGTTGGAATAATTTTAAACCCTAATCCTTTAAAAAATTATTAGTAAATCCCATGAAAGACAATATGCATATGGTAACTTCCACCATCACCCCCTTCATGGTTCTTTTATTCATCAAAATGTTTTCAAACTTTAGAAACCCATAATTGTCCCTTCATGGTCCAAGTAATTGGACAAAACAAAGTTTCCAAATGCATTTGTTTTCTTTCCAACAAGGATTTATAACCAAGATAAGAGTTAATGTGAAATAAGGTGATAGAACCCAAGGTCTTCCCTCTCACAACCTTAAAACTTAACAATAGTATAATTGGCCATGTGACAATAATGGCTACCAACAACACATAACAAGATGTCATAAACTAACAACATATGAATTGGTGAACACATTGATCTCACATGATTACCTTTTAAGTCTTGTTTACTTATGTGATGTGGGCTTGACATTCGTGTGGTCCGTCTAGGCAAAAACCTAGCTCATTCATCATCCATTTACCTATGATCATGAAGTGACATTAGTAGTACCAATATATAAAAATAATAATGAAATCATATGAAAATAACATAAATAACTAATTAGATGAAGCAATAATATAATTAATAAACATTAATAATATAAAATATATGTAGTCCAACCACATTCCAACTCATAAACATTAACAATAGAGCAAAAACCAGTGAAATAGCCAATAAGATCATAGTCTGCCTAGGCCACATATGACATTTAGTATATATATTTGTTGATTATATTAAACTTAATTTGAATATTTATTATGTTCTTAGATTATATTTATTTTCTTAGTTTCTCTATTGTTGGTTATGTTAGTTTTTATTTCTATGTATTTATAAGGTTTCTAATATTATTTCTTATCTTTGTCTTTAGGTTTTTTGTATTTACTTTTATTTTAGTATGTTTTATTTGTTATGGTATTGAAACCAATAAAAGGGATATATATTACTAAAAGGATCATATATATTTACTTCAAAAAAATTTCCCTCTCATATATTTTACTCTATTGGATAGGTTAGATTATATATGTTAGACGATTCCTATTTTACATTGAAATAAGTATTCAATTTCTTTAATATTACTATGCTTAATTCATTTTTATATTTTTTGACTAATCCCAAAACTATTTTAAATCTCTTTTTCACATCTTAGGATAAAAATTTGCTCCATACATCCCCATGATTATATTATTTTGAATCCATCTTGGCCTTAGTGATAGGAAAAAATTGACATGACATTTTTCTCAGTCAACAAATTTGGAGAATCCATTGGGGAGTTTTTCCTTTTGCCCATGACCATTTGTGGTCCCTATCCTATCATCCAACCTAAAATTGATATTGTTTAGGGTCAAGTAGATATTGATTCTAATATTATTCATTTTGCTTGGTATAATATACCTTATTATTTGCACTATATTATTGAGGTTATAGGTGAGGAAGAATATGAAAAAATATTTGAAATCTATTAGTATGCTAATTTTATTTTTCATACTCAATTTCATATTCATTAAAAAAATCATCACAATCAGTGAGAAAGTGAAAAAGTTTAATTGTTAATACTCAACCTATAACTCAATTTCTTTTTGAGGCCTTCATTTCAACGATTTTATTACTCCTACTAACCTTAATAGACCTACAAAATAGACTTAGCCTAGTTAGGTAGTAGATCATGTTGAATCTTCTAATGTAATAATGATTATAATATAGAGTTAGAGACCTTATTCTTGATCTATAAAACAATAGGGATCAAGCTAAAATAATTGATAATGAATAAAATTTTGATGTAGACAATGATTAATAAGATATGAATCCTTAAATTTATGTGAATTTAATTAATATTGGTGTCCATCCTAGTAAGTTACCCTCATTTAAATGACTTAATATATCAAAATATTCTATAAATCATGGGGATTTTTGGGAAGAACACTTAGATGCCTTTAAGTTGATTTGCACTGCTCTTGGCATTACTAATGAAAAAAATCTCTTAGATTATTTTCACAAACTTTAGAAGGTAATTTTTATCTAGTTGTTTATTGGTTTACCTGCTAAGGTAATTATTACTTGAAATTTTTTATAATATGGGTTAGAGATTTATTTTGGCAAGCCTAAAGAATATTTAGCACTAGTAAATAAACTTATAAATATTTATATTGATCCAAGTGAAATGGTTTATCATTTTATCACTAAATCTACTAAGCTATGATAAAACATTCCTCATGATGTTAGACCATAAAAAAAACTATCTATATTATGTTTTTGTAGTACATTACCTTTGAAATATAAAATTGATTTATAAGATAAGGAGATAGTAGAATATGATGTCATTATTACTTTATGTATAGAATATTAAATAAGTTAAAATGTGTTAAATTTAAAGATACAACTTCTATTGGTTTAAATTATAATAATGAATAAATTTTAAAGGATATCTATAATCTTGGCAATGCATTGATTGACATCAAATGACAATTAAATGAAAATCCATATACATAAGGAAAAACTTCTAATCCTCATAAAGGTAAAATTGAAGAAAATATTCATTATTATCATTTTTATGAACCATATCATTACCCTAATTCATGTATATCTATTCAAAAGTTTAAAATATTTATTCACAAGAAGGGGAAGGATAGCAATGCCATTGAATTGGATGATAATATAAACATGTGTGGTTTAGACTTGTTTTCAAACAACATCAATACTAATAATGTTATAATTTTCAAATAAGGTAAAAGTAATAAAATTATGCCCCAAAATATAATTCAAATATAGCTAATAATTAGATATTTTCTTCCAAACATTCAACACAAGATAAATGTAAAGATACACATAATATTAGTGTTAAAAATAATTATGTTTCAAATTCTCAACAACCTAACCCTTTATTTATTAGATTCAATAATATGCAACATTATCTTTATAAGCCCAAAAATTATACTCATATCCATCATCCTAATGTTGTTGCTTATAATATTATTGATTATTTGTCTATTGTTAAGTAGGTTTATGTTTATTACAAGCTACTAGTTTACTTGAAAAACTTGACAAAATAAATTATGCTATTAAAAATACAAATCCCAAGAATGTAGTATGATTTCAATAAGAATATAATAATAATGAAATTAATTCTATTTTTTAATCAATAAAATGATCCTTCAATCAATTAAATTCCCCCATTTTATGTTTCTATTAAAATTATTGATAAAGTCATCCATAATGATATCCTCAATACAAGAGCTTCTAATAACATTATGCCTAAATTTATTGCTGATCAAATAGGCATATATTATGAAACTGATAACATGAAACTTATTGATTTTGATTCTCATCAAACCAAGAGATGTAGTAAGTTTTGAGATATTGTTATAAAAATATCTCAAGATGAGATAATCAAGTGCATTTCACATGTGCATGTTTTAGACATCCCTGCTAATTATGTTATTTTTTTAGGCAAAGATTGGTAAAAAAACTAGTGATTTCATAGGTAAGGATACACCATGGGTTCTTATTAGAAATGAGATTAATTTTATGCATATGAAATAATGTAATAGTAATATTATAGAGTCCATATGAACTAATTTTTCTTATTTTAAACTTTGAATAGGAAATTATGAGTTTCTAAAATTAAATGAACCCAATCAATAACAAGTATGGATTATTTCTAGAGAAATCATCTGGTCATTATAATTCGATGGAGCTTGTTCATAACAAGGTAGTGGTGATAGAATTGTTTTAATTTATCCTATTGTAATTTTTTTCATTATAATTATAAATTATCATTTGACAACACTAAAAACATAATTTAATTTAAGGTTTTGTGTTTAGGTATAGAAAATCCCATAGAATTAAATACTAAGGATTTATAGGTATTTTGAGATCATTAATTAATTATCAAAAAAGTTACAAAAATTTATGAAATAAATCAAAATTGTCTCCATAGATATATTCAAAAAAAATTGCCACTTCTTGAAAGCTTTGAAGATTTTACTATCATGCATATAATTAGATAATTTAATTATCATGTTGATAAGTTTGTTGTTTTTTATTATAATCTCAATTTAAGTGATAGTGAGAAAACTAAAGACTATTCTTATTTGATATTTTTAGACTTAAATTACCCGATCTTACTGATAACTATCATGTTTTTATTGTGATAAACATATTGATTCATTATTGGAAGGTAAATAGTTTGATTATGATTATTATGCGATGAATTATGGTGATTACTTGCAGTTGAACACTAATAAATTTCCTTCTAGTTTAGTTAGCCTTTAATCTATGTTCATGCCACATGATAAACCTAGACTTTATTGCACTGAATATCCATGTAGGATAATCATAGGTGAGACTATTCTTATTAATATTAAAAATAAATAAGATCCTAAATTTGTTTTTTAGGAATACAATGTACTACTAAGGAAAACATTTTATTTGTTAAATTATCTATATATATATATATATATATATATATATATATATATATATATATATATATTTGATCATACAAAGACCTAAAAGGTTATGATATCAAAATAATTGAACTTGACATACCTATTAAGTTTGGTATAAAACCACCTATAGAAGAATTTATAAGGATAATCCACTTGTTGGAGACACCATAAATAATGAGCTTGATAATTGTTAGGTGGTGGTGTCATTTTTACTGTATGACACATAGATTGGGTTGCTAAGTTAGTACTTGCTATAAATAAGAATGGTGTATTTATCTGTGTGTAGACTTTAGAGACATAAATAGACTAAGTATTAAAGATAGCTTTCCTTTGCATAGTATAAATTATATTTTGTATCAAATTGAAGAATCTAAAATTGTGTTTCTTCTTAATGTAATCTTTAGAACATAATAATAATTTTTTAAATCTAGAAGATAGACACAAAAATATGCTTACCACGTGAAGAGGAACATTTTATTCTAACATAATGCCTTTTGGTTTAATAAATGTAAGTGCCTCTTTTCAAAGGGCTATGCATGTATCCTTTGATGATTTAATTATAATTACTATTCAATTCTACCTTGGCAATCTTACTATTCATTCTAAAAAGAGGAAGAAACATATTGATCATATATGTGAGATTTTCACTAGATGTAGAAAATATGGAATTTACCTAAATCTCAAGAAGTAATTTTTTGGAGTCATCAGAATCAAATTATTAAGAAATATCATCTCTAAAAATGGCATATAAATAGAACCTGAACACATAAAGACTATCTAATATTTACTGCCTCCTAAAGATAATTCTTTTCTTAGGTCTTTCTTTGGTAAAATTTATTTCATTTTTATAATAAATATAATCCCTTAAAAATAATGGTAAAGAAAAATTAGAATTATTTATGAGATTCAAGTTCAAAACCAATATTTAATAGTCTTAAATATGTTATTACAAGAGCTCATGTATTTCTAAACTAGATTCAAACAAAACATTTATTATTTATGTCAATTCCACTAAAAAATACATAGGTGTTGTTATTACTCAACATGATGTTAATCATGAAGAAAGACCTATTTTCTACATGATTCAAGTTTTGAAAGATGTTGAGACTAGGTATCCTTTGATTAAATTTTTTTCATTCATTAATCTCATCTCTAGCTAAATTTAGATATCTTTTAATGAGAAATAATTTTACTGTTTGTTCAAATGTGCCTCTCTTTCTTATATTTTAAAGAAACCAAATATTCAAGGAAGGTTAGCCAAATGGATTTTTAAAATTCAATAATTTGAAATTGGATTTGAATCTTCCAAAACTATTAAATGAAATGATTTAGCTAAATATTTAGCATACAATACAACCTCTAGCATAATTTTTTTAATTATTTCAATCAATGATACTCTTCATGTTAAACCTCATATCAAAAAAGTGAAGGTTGTTGATTTTTCAAATTAGTTTAATATTGGCCTTGAAATACACGATTGGGAATTTATTTTCACAATATGATTAGTATCATGATTTAATTTATCATTTTCAAAATCAATCTTGCCTAGATAATTTAGATGAAATATAGAAGATAACTTAGATTACAAGATTTAAAATTCATTTTGTTAAATAATTTTATATTTTATAAGAATAGAGATGGTGTTTTATTATTATTTTTAACTCATTATCAAACCCAAAAAGTTTTTAAGAGATGTCAAGAAGGCAGTTGCAATGGACATTACACAATAAAAATTATTGTATATAATTTTTTCATGCAAGTTATTATTGGTCTACATTATTTAAATATTAATACAAGTTAATTAGATCATGTATGTTATGTCATATTTTTATGGGTAGGGATAGATTTTATGCAATTCCTTTAAACCCTATCATTCCTAAAAAACCATTCATTAATTTAGGTATTGATTTTATTTTAGACATTCACCTTCCTTCTTCAACTAGCCACATGCACATTTTAAGTGGTATACACTATTTTAATAAATGGAATGAATCTATAACTTTTAAAATTTACATTATAACTCAAGTTATTTTGTTTTTTTGAGAATATTTTTTTCGATACTTAGCATTCCTTATAAAATAATATAATATAATGGTATTCTTTTTATTTCTAATGATTATTTAGAGTTTTTGGGAAGTTATTTGATTATTTATAGTCATTATTAAAAGTATTATCCTTAAGGGAATGAGTAGGTTGAGTCCATTAATAAAAAATTAATCTCAATTATGAAAAAAATGATTTGTGATAATAAGTGTTATTAGAAAAATAAAATATTTTAAGCATTATGGGTTGACCACATAATGATGAAAACTATAATAGGTTTTCTCCATTTATGTTGGCTTATAGTTTTAGAGTTACTTTACCTATAAAAATTTAAATATATTCAATTATCATTGATCTTTAATATTTAACTAAAGATACTAATATTATTGATAAAATATTGAATGATCTCGTAATCCTTAAAGAAACTAAATCTAGAGAAGGATAAATAAAAACTTAAAAAATTATATGATAAAAAATTTCACAAAAGAGTTTTAAAATTGGTGATTTAGTGTTATAATAGGGAAAAACTCATGAAGATCTTGGAAAACATCATAAATTTGATTCACTTTGTCTTGGCCCATATAAAATAGTTTTTGTTATTGATAATAATGTTTTTCATTTAAAGGATCTTCATGGCAATTGGCTATGTTATTTAGTTAACAATCATCATTTGAAGCTTTTATTTAATTATCTATATTTTATTTTATTTTGTAGCTATTTTTTTGTTTATTTGGTTTTGGTTTGATTTTAAATTTTGTTAAGATATACAAAATTTCATTATCATCAAATGAAAAGATAGAATGTTCAACCATATCATTACAATTATCTTTTTATTAGATATTTGAATACTAGGTCAAAATTAGATTAGTATTTTATAAATTAGTACTAAATATATATGTATTTTGAACATTACTTTGTTTTTATAATTGGTATTCTAAGCTAATGCACTAATTGTTTATCCAACTCAAATTTTCTTATTTTAATTTTCCTATTCTTCATGCCATACTAGCCAAAATATTCATCACTTGATCCTAAAATTTAGTATTAAATAGGTTCATGCATAGTTTCTTAGGAAACAATTTATCTATGTCACACTCTTAATTCTTTTGAAATTATAAATTTGATTTACCACCTAATTTAACAATATGAAATTGACTAGCAAGGTAGTTTTATAACAAATTTTAGTATCTCCTCCTTTTCTATTTTTTTGAAATGGTCATATTCTGGCATATGATGGCTTAAGGTCATGAAATTTAAAACTGTTGGTGGGACCAACTTATTTTATATTCATTTAGTAATTTTTTTCTTTGTGTATGGTTAAATATGAAACTATGTTGTGTTAATTAATTTAAATATTTGTAACATTATTTAAATATTATGCATAATAATAAGTTGATCAATGGTTACCAAAGCATTTTAATGTATTCAAAATTATAATTATTTTATACTTGAGTATCTAATTTTTGGGTGAAATTGTGTGCATGATTTTAATTGACATATGTTTAATCACCTTCTATGATTCATCTTTAGGAAAAAATACTTGAATGGAACTATAACCCAACTTCCATATAAATTTTTTTAATGTAAATATAAATGTGCAAATGGTTCAATGTGGTATTAATGTAGAATAACATTGTAAATATAAATGAATAAAATAGACATTAATTTTAAAGATATCTCTCATAGGATATGAATCTTCCTTGAAGCCAAATGTTTTTTCATTCCTCTTAGTCAAACTTATTATAATACAAATCTTTATCATTAATGTTTCTTTTATCCATTTATCTCTACAATGTTCTTTTGCATTAATACCACATCAAACCATTTGCACATCTTTGTTTGCATTAAAAATATTTATATGTAAGTCAAGCTATAGTTCCATTCAATATTTTTTTTTCCTGAGGATGAATCATAAATGGTGATTCAAAACATGTGAATCAAAAACATGCACATAATTTCACCCAAAAATTAGATGCTCAATTACATGGACTATAAAAGCATCAAATCTGTTCTTTCATACTTGTTTTTAAATTTTAGATAAGTGTATAATTGAAAAATTATAATTCCCATATTCATAATATTGGTATATCTTATTTTCAAGCAATCTTGATTGTGGCAACAATTTCTAGTTTTAAAGATAGATATCATTCCTTTGCCACTCAATTTTTTAGCTTTGAGACTAGAATGTATATACTCATAACATTTTTGATGTTTTTGAAATATGGTGGTTTCCACATAAACAAGCTTGCTGTGAAAATTCTATGATATTTTCATCAATAATGACTTCAAGGAGTTTCATACACTGGATAAGTGATGTGTTGTGGTAAGCATTGGTAAGATGGAGACAATTGTACATGCAAATTGCCAAGTAATTAAATGAATAATTGTTACTTATAGAAAATTATATGTACTATTATTATTTGATGTGGCACCTTATAACATATACTTCTAGGGTCACATGGTAAGTCTTAGAAATCATATGGCTTATTATATGATTGTTCCACATTTGGTATTGGTTTGATATCATAATTTTCTCTGATCACTTATTAAGTGATAAAGGAAATATTGGATATTCACCTAGAATGTTGGTGGTCATTGTTTGTTTAATCAAATTTATTAACATGTTTGATATTACTATGCTTTGATGTCTCAATGCATTCAATATTCCACATCTTTAGGCATTTGAGACATTATCAAAGTCATTAAAATTCAATGCAAGTTAGTGGTGGGATTTGTTACTGTACATGGTGGATATTTTATTTAATGATCCATCCTCACCTTGCTTGTATTTCATATTGGAAGAAAAGTTAGCAATCAATTTAGACAGATATTAATGATTTAGTAGTTAGTTTGGTGTTTGATTTGGTAAGCTGATTTTTGACAGAGGTGACCATCCACTAGTTTGATAGACATGTCATGTATTTGTATTAATTGGTTATCTTTGTAACTACCTCACAATTAAACACTTTTTTTACTCACTCACCATTTTTTAAATCTTGAATCAAAAGTGGAGCTCTACAAGTCTAGTAATTGAGTAAGAATGAAGGGATTTCATTCATATACAAACCTGTAATCTATGTACATAATGGTGTGAGGTATGCAAACTAGTTTTTATAGTAAAATTTCTCTCTTGAATTTATTTTTAGTTTTCAAAGTTATGGTTTCAGAAATTATATGTAAATCATGTTATCTTCTTCATTCAAAACCATATAGTTGAGTTTATTGAAATCTTCAGGGGCATGCATTAAATAGTTTACATATATGAGTTTGATTTATAGATAAGTTTCTTAAATGCATTGTGTTTTAGGAAATTATTTGTGATTTTATGTCTATGCCTACGAATTTTATTTTGCATACTAGACAACAAGTATTTTAACTTGCTTGTATATAGTTTTGAAAGTAGTATTGGAAGTTTTTTTTGAATACCAAAAGTGTCTGCTTTTTTAGTTTTTTCATATCATTAAGTTATGTTTGAGATATTTTGTGAAAGAATGTATTTTTTTAAAATATTGCATACTTGGTTCACACAGTTTTAGTGTTGATGTTGGTGTTTATATTACAAATTTAAATTGGTTTCTTCAAAAAAGATTTGGAATATTGTTATTTCATGTCATCATTTATGATTCTAAACCTTTTCTATACATGCATAATTTTTTTAATACTTATGGTCTTTTATGCATGAATATATTTATTTCAATAAAGTAGACTGGATATTATACAGTAGATTAAATTATGACGTTGCATGCCAATTGTTCAATATGGAATAAATGTTGAAAATGGTTTAATATAGTTTGCATCCAATATAGTTATTTTTTTGGACAAATTAGTATATTTAGGTATTTTGATTTATTTACATTCAATAGAATAAATGAAATATTGGGGTCTGTGGTGTTGTCTTTCAACCATTTATCTACATGATTTTTAATATAAAACCATTTTTGGATTCAATAGCTCAATGAAGTATAAATATTTGTATCTATTTTCAAGTTGATATTTTGGTGCATTTTAGTGTTCTTGTTATTTGTATAATAGAATTTAGACAACATATTCAAAGAATATATAACATTGTCTCTACATGAAATTTATTTAATGGGAATTCTTTGAAGAACACCCATATCAAATGCATTCTTGATTGCCTACATATGAGTTTTATGAAAGGTATTTTTTGGATACTTACATAAAATATTTGTAGTCATAATATGGTTTGATGATTTTTATTATACACATTTGGAAAGATATATGTAAAATATTAAGATTTTTGTTGTTAAATTTACTTGATAATTAAATATGTTAAAATTATTAAAAGACAATGCTGGAAGAATGATTTTAGTTTTCAATTATCTTTAAGTTATAGAATTTTTAGAACTATGGAAATTTTCTATTTCTAAAAGTTAGGATTATATATGAATATGTTGATATTTGGAAATATGTTTATTTTTTACATTATTCCAAGTTGGTGTTTTTAGTTGAAATAAATGAATGAAAATAGAATGTAATGAGAGTTTGTTTATTTAGAATATAATATGATAACATAATTTTGATTTTAAATTCTTATTTGAAATTTAAAATGGTAGGGTGGACCCTAGATTATCATAATTTAGGAATAAATGTCTAGAGTGGAGATAGTGGTGATAACACTCCTTCATAGGGTAGTTATCATGATAGAAATTTTCACAAGCATAGGTCAATCAACACTTCATCCATGAATTTTAATAATGGAACCCATGTATCTATAACATTTGATGTGAATGATCCTACATTTTATATTTTATTAGATAATATTCCATCTTCTTCTGTTATTTTTATGGTGTATCTCATAGAGGCCTGATGAGATATTATTAGAGGTATCTTCCCTTTAGGCATGGTACTCCAAGAAAATCATTTCAATAGATGCATATTACCATTGAGTTGGTACCTAATGATCCTCATGTATTCAATCATGTTGAATTATTTCTTGAGATCAATCTAAACCTTGATAATTCAAATATGTGTTTGGGTATGATTACTAGACCTAATTTGTTTGTACTTGAAAAAACTACTTAGTCTATAAATAAATGTGTTGGATTCCCTATGAGTCAGCCCACGATGACACATGTACTTAAGAAATAAAAAATTGAGATTTATGATGACTATTGAAGTAATAACTTATTTGAATTACCTAATGCACCATTCAAATACACATAATATAAGATAGATAAGGGAACCCCTTTCATTGATATTATTTATATCAATGAATATGATTAAGCTATTATATGTCTTTTTTAACTCGTTAATTTTGTTGAAATATTGGTTATAATGTTATTATTTCATAAATTTTAATTTTAATTTTTTTAAATAGATGTAGATTTAATAGTATTTTGTTTTTGATGACATGGTATTTTTTGAATTTTTTTTATCAGTTTCAATAAATAGTGAAATCAATATATTCATGCAGTATTTTATATACTTTGCTTTGATCAATTGATATTTTGAGATAAATGTTACTTTATAAATTATAGTGTTAGAATGTTTAAATCATTAGACACTGGAATTAATTAATTAATTATTATATGCATAGTTAAATAATTATCTAAATAATGTCTAATCAAGTCAAATGGTTCCCACTTATTAGATATTATAAATTGTTCTATATTGTTATTTAATCTTGTGAGCTTGTTTTAAGTTCAATACATACAATTAATTAATTAAATTTATAAATTATAAAATGAATTAATTATAATTGACTTTTAAAATTCAATTAACTTTATAAACTACAAATAACTAAAGTTAGTTGTAACTTGAATCATAACTATCTCTAAGGAGAGTTACTTTATAAGGAGATTGAATGCACATAACAATGATAGAAACACATGGGTATTAAGAGTTATCCAAGTTTTTATGATTTTAATCTCTTTATTTTTTTATGCAAGTAATGTTTGAGATCTAATAATCATTGTAAAATAGACCAAATGATACTTTATCTGGTGGTGAATTAATCTAATTGAATAATACAATTATATCTAGGTTTCTTGATTTAATCATAACTGATCATCTGAATATTATCAAGTATTAATATCATTAATAATTATATAAATATATTTGTATGCACATAACTTCATGTAATTTATTAAAATAATGATGAATACATCACATTTTGTGATAGATTATTCATCTATCAATTGTATATTGACTTTCGTTTGAAAATTTTGTTTGTAATTAGATCTATTCCATTGGTTTTATAATAAAGTTTATATCTCATGACCATAAGATAATTCTTTTTCAAAGTCTCACACTTAGTTTACTTATTTGTTTAATTTCATTTTATTTATGTTATTAAATTAGAGTTATTTTTGTTCTTGTTAAGTTTTAGTTTAATCTTTATAGTTAGATTTATTTCTTGTTTAGTTAGTTTACTATCATTTATTAATTTTAGATTCCTTTTCTATTTTATTATTTAATTACTATTTACTAAGTTTTTTTTTTTGTTTTAAAAAGCATATTAGTTATTTTTATTTTAATTATTATTTATTGTTACTCTTAAATTTCCATTTTATTTTGTTGTTTTCATTTTAGATTTTGTTAATTAATCATTATTTTGGTCACTTTATTATTTATTTCATTCTTTTTTAAGTAAATAGTTTTGTTGAATGTCTTAGACATAATTTACATCTTTATTATGTTTTTGAATTATATTTTTTTCTTAGTTTCTTGAATTATATTTTTGTTCTTAGTTTCTTATTTGTTGGTTATGTTTTTTTTTTTTGGGTCTATTTATTAGTTTCTATTTTCATTTCATTATCTATCTTTAAATTTTCTATGTTACTTTTATTTTAGTTGTTGTGGTATTGAAACTGATAATAAAGATATATATTACTCAAAGGATTAAATATATTTACTTCAAGATATTTCCTTTCTCATATGATTTACTTTTTTGGATATGTTAGATTATATCTGTTAGATATTATTCCTATTTTACATTGAAAGAAGTATTTGATTTTTAAAATATTATGTTACTTATTTTATTTTTGTATATTATTTTAGATTGAGGTAAAAATAGGTTTTGAAGGGGCCCCGAAACCCTATAACAAAGAGCAAAAGAAAGAACGTCTAAGACCACAGGCAAAGCCTTAAAAACACTACAAGGAAGTAGCAAAAATAGGTTTTAAATGGACCTGGAACCACCAGAGAAACATCCGGTCAAAACCCAGAAAAATAGAGATCTGGTAATACATCAGTCAAAAGATAACAAAAAGAAAACAAAGATCAGTACCAGTTTCTAAACCAACAAGAAGGACCAGATTATTCATCCAGTTCCAGTATCAAGTTCATGGCTTCTTTTCCTTTCAAAATAGTTTCCTGAGTGGTAGCCTCCAACAAAGCTCCTTTTTGTGTATCTTTCTTTCTAGAGCTTTGCCTCGTCCTTTTGCTGGGACCCTCTAGTGCTTTGGTATCCTCATTGGCTCGTTTACCTATATTGATAGCAGCAGCACAGATGTTGGATGTTACTTCCTCCATTTTCATTCTGTTGTCCTTTATTAGTTCCTGGAGGTTGTTTTCATAAGCTTTGAGCTTGACTGGGATCTCACTTAACTGATTATCCATGTTGTTTATTTTGTTCCAAGTAGCTTTCAGGGAATCTTCCAAAGTTTTTGCTTTTCTCTTGAGATCCATGATCTCCCTACACATCCAGGAATCAAATTGGGAAGAAGCCTCTACTTTACAATTGACCCAGGTCATAGGTGTGTGTGTTTCATCATTCTGATTCTTCCCTCTCCAATCCTCAGACTTTTTATTGGGGCTATTCTTGGCTTCCTCAAAGACATCTTCGCAACTCTTTTGTTCCCGCTCTTTGATTCCAGTTTGAATTTCCATATCCATATTTTGAATATCTTCCTGATCAGAATTTTCCTTTTCATTCTTAGAAGTTGGGTCCTCAACAGGATCTTCCTGGACAAATTCATCCTCCGACACTTTCTAGTTTTCCTCCGTATCTACAGTTTTGTTAGCAGAATCCTCCTCTGTATTGACGTTATCTTTTTCAATTTCCTCAAAACATTCTTCATCATCACTAGAGTTAGTATCCCAACTTTCAGTTCCTTCTTCTTCCTCCGATTTTTCCTATTTTTGTATATTGTTGATTATGACACTAAATTAATTTTAGGATAATATTTGCTCCATAAATACCATGGTTATATTATTTTGATTCCATCTTGCCCTTCATGATAGACAAAAGTGTTGATTCATTGATGTAAT